>JAODKM010000034.1:16144438-16163870 GCA_026780845.1 Petrocephalus sullivani
GCTGTGGCCCTGTGCTGTGGCCCTGTGCCTCCCCCCCCAGGTCACTATTCTGTTCTAATGAATCTGCTCCTTCAGCTCTATTGTACTTTTTAATTATAAATATTGATGTGCACACATTTATTTTTTTGTGAAATGCATTTTATTAAATATATTTAGTGAAACAGTCCCTTTTGCTGATTTTTTATTGCCAATTATAACCAGAACCAGCTGAGTGCTATATCGATTGGACTAATGAAAAACTGCACATATTTACAAAGTAAATATTTACGAATGGTTTAACGAGCATATATGTTTGCCAGTCATTTGTTTCATTGCGATATAATCACTCAGTTTCATCACCATCTTCGTCATCTTTATTATTATTTTATTATTAAGATTATTAGGTGTGGTGTATGAAGCTGACAATATAGACAGCATTCCTCGAGAATGCTCTGTCTCCTGTTCCTCATGCAGGAAAAAAATGAAATTTCTACAGGTTCTTTTTAGTCTGAAATTTTCCAGTTGGGGGGGAGGGGCAAAACATTTGCCCTGAATCTTTAAGATTGCAACACCAGACTGGATCGGAAAACAGAGTGCTGAAGCGGAGGCAGTGGGCTGGAACACACTTCTGCTGAATTTCTCCGCGTTTTATCATTATGCGTAAATGCAGAGTGTGGGACTCCGGCATTCTGCGAAGTGGTTATTAGGAATGTGACAGCACACAATTACACTGTCTTCTCCAGGGCAATGAAAGCAGATGATCCTGAACGGCAACGTCAAAGAGCTGACGGAATCCCTTTCAGAACCTGTGAAATCGGCTCGAATGGCCCCAGAAGACTTGCAGCTTCATTTACGAATGGTGCTCGTTTAGGCTGCTGAATTCAATACTGGTCACAATCAATTGATCTTACGCTTAAAGATCGTTGGAAGTAATGACATGGGTGTATCATGTATGCATGCATGAATTTGGGCCTTTAAAAGAAGAAACGTGATTATTTTTTTGTGCAGTACTAACTGATCAGTAATTATTATTACTGGTTTACACAGTTTCTGTAGCTGTGCTTTTATTCGCTATAGGTGTGTGGCAGTTTGTTGCAGTTTGCAGTACTAGAAATATATTCATAAATTAATACTGCAGTTTAAAGACAAAATGGGTTCACCCAGTGTTGAACGATGGGCTTCAGTTAGTATTTTAAATTGTCATTTATAAATATAATTCTTCAAACACTTTGACTTAGAAACTAAAAAAAGGCAGGCATCAAAGTAAACATATTAAGCAGACTATCTCCTCAAACTAGTTCTCATGTGGACTGAAGGTACAGCACACACAACAAGGGGGTACATGCTTAAGCATGCTTAGGACAAACTTTTAAAAGTTACTATAAAAAGAGAATTTTGGCTTCTCAAAGCCTGTCGTTAAAACAGGCTGTAACATTATTTGTGCCTAAAAGAAATCTTCCGTACATGAACATTTCTTAGGAACACTTTTGCAATACCTGTAATTAGTGCGTGTGTGTGTTTGTGTTCTTTTAAGTGAAGCCAGGCACGCAAATGTGGAAGCTGACATCAGTTCCCTTTGTAACTTATGACA
Source organism: Petrocephalus sullivani (assembly GCA_026780845.1). Classification (NCBI taxonomy): domain Eukaryota; kingdom Metazoa; phylum Chordata; class Actinopteri; order Osteoglossiformes; family Mormyridae; genus Petrocephalus; species Petrocephalus sullivani. The sequence goes on from JAODKM010000034.1 coordinate 16,146,009, forward strand.
TTTGTTAACAAACTTGAATGACCACTTCTAATAGGCCAGTGATTAACCACTGCCTTGTCTCTTTTCCCAGCTTTTAACATGTGTAAGGGTGGGACAATGAAGAGCACCATGGAGATCTCATTATGTTAATAACAACATCAATAATATAAACTTATTAAACAACAAAAAATTATAAACATCACCATCTTTGCATGCGCTAAATGTTGGACGGTATAATCAAACAGATAAGTGAGTTTGTTTGCTGGTGAACTGTGATGTAAAGATTTGAAGGACGGAAGATTGATAGCTGTGTTTATAAAGAATTAGCTAAACATAACCTCTGTTGTTGCTGTCAGTTACTGAGGAAGGAATAACTTTTTCATGCAAGCCTGGTAGCTTGGTAGTAAGTTACAGGGAGCTTTGACTGTAGGTGAAACTTGCATTTGCAAGCTTCATTTAACATATTTGGGTGAATCACAGAAGTACTTTGATTTCGATTGGTTAAATTCAGCACCATGAAACCATTTTTATAATCAAAAGCATTTAACTGCAATGACTATGTTACTCAAGTTTAGTGCAAAGATGTAATGATCATGCAATCATTTTATCACTGACAAGAAGCATTTATTCTATAGTTGGCCCCACCACAGCTGTGGGGACGTCTTTATTCACTGGCAAAAAGTTTGCATATTAAACACAAACGAGATGCCAGAGAGGCACTGCAGCTTGTGCAGCGCATGGCACTGCATGCCGACCCAGTGAGCGCATGGGTCTTGCGCAGAAGCAGGGGGCGATTGCTCCATCTCTGCTTGGCATACCTTATTTGCGCAGGTCAGAGAAGACTGGAGCAGCGTAGCTGTGCGCGCATGCCTGACATTCCTGCAGATCCACAGCACAGTTGCTGAGCATACTCGGAGTTTATATTAAGGGGGAAAGGATTGTTCACATTCACATAAGGGCCGGATTGTGAGCCAAAAATGACAGATGCAACTGACATTATTTAAGGAATTGCTTGTGCCGCGCTATCTATGGAGATTAGACAGAAATGCTTATTTCACGCATGCTTATTTGAAGGAGGCTTGTCTGTGTGTTTATCTGTTTTTTTTTTTACTATTTTGTATCTGTTGTTTAAAACATACATGATATTTAAAAAACTTATCACAGTTCTAAGCTTTTAATAAAAAATGCTGGAACAATGGGTATTATTTTGAAAAACATCTGTCCAATATAATTTGATACCATACCGCTAAAATGCACTGCCTTCTGTCTGTGTGCAGGAAATATCTATCCATAGAGTTTGATATTTGGGTACTTTCTACAGGCTTATTTAAACCATATGCCAGTGGTTCCCTGAAGTCCAGTTAGTCCTTTTCTGGTGTAACAAACTGTCTTTGTGATCTACCGAGACATCTATGTAGTGCCATCAGAAAAAGTATTTGAAGGAACTTTCATTGTTCCTGTAACCTGGTATTTGCAACAGTGTAGCGCCACAGAGCCAACATGGAGGCCCGGCAGCCCTTTGAACTGTGTACGTTCAAAGAGACTAACAGGAAACTTCAGATCAAACAAGTGTGCTGTGCACAGGGAGAATATTCCTCTACCTCCTCTCTCCTCCCCCTGAATTTTTCCAGCCAACCCAATAAAACCCCACAAAAAATTCCAATTATTCCCACCAGAGCCAGGTGGGTTTCATTAATTGGGTTACCTGTGGGCTGGTGATCAAACAGGAACGCACAGCCCTGGTGCCACCCACAGGTCCACGACACCACAAATCGCTTCAATTTCCAAACCTCTTTTCCCAAGCATTTACATTTATAGACTTGCTCTGCAAAAGGTATTTAGGGTCTTATCTGGACTAAGAAAGCATGCCACAGTGCAGCGGCATGCTGATAAAGCAGAATCAACTGAGGTCTTTTTATTTATAGCCATAAAATGGGTGGAAAAGGAGGCTGTGTGGTCATGACTCTTTCCCATCTTTCCATTATGGCTTGCTCTGAACTCCTCAGGCACTCTGGCTCAGCAGCATATCATATTTCTTCAACCAGCATTTGATTACCATCATTCTCTGTGAGGCGGTACTAAGTCACTTTTCATTCTGTCCTCTCATTGTAAACAAAACGCATTCATAACTAGCAAAATCTTTTTTTATTTTTACATTGCAGAACTAATTATTGACAGCTCTGAATTAAGTTCTGAATTAAGTAAGATATCATATCTAGGGAATATGAATTCAGATGCAATGTACACCCACAATATATTTTGAGTTCTGGGGGAAAAAAAGTATGAGAGACTCGGGCTGGCATGAGTTTGTGGACATGAAATGAAAGGCCTTTGATTAACATTAATTAAAAGGCGTTCATTTTCTCTCACCTGGCTGATGGTCATATGCAGAGAAGGACACAAGGTCAATATTGTCCTGACAAGTACACATTAACAAATATGCTCTGCTTTTGTGCAAGAGCCACAAATGGCATATATTTTCTGTCAGATACTGATGGTCACATACAAACATAAACCAGAATTTAATCAATGTTTTTTTGGATAGAAGAGCTTCTTATCAGTTATGGAAACTGGGACGGTCAGATTCATTTACATCTAAATGTGGCCAGAAACAGGCAAAATGGCATCTTAACGCTCTACGCACAGTGACAATGAATATTAGAAAATGTTATATTATCTTATATACTGTTTGCTTCGTAATTTCTTTTCATGCCTCTTTGGGTTCAGTGACATTTATGTCTGGCCTTATAAAGAAATAGCACAGCCCAATGGGATGGTACGATGCCCGTTCAGGGAATTCTTTATCTTTATATCTTTATTTGTTTTGCTGCATGTATGTGTTTCGGTTGTATGTAGACCGTATAAAAGGTAAATAGGCATCCCACCTCAGTGGCACTGGTGTGTGGAATATAACTTGAAGGATAGGTAAGATAATGCAGAGATTATCATGGCCGTCACAGCCAGCGTGCCGCGTGCACGTGATTGACAGCACCGGCCTTTGACGGAGGGAAGGGCTCCTCCTTTTTGTGCAGATCCCCGTGACTCTTTCATGGATGTAAAACTTTCACATGCTGTTTTCAGTTTCCCAACTACTCATTAGAATTTGTTTTCTTTACATTGCACCGGCTTTGGGAGTGTTAGCAGAGTCCAAACAAAGGCTGAGAGATCGACTGATAATGCTGATTCCTAAATCAAATCAGATCCCGTAGTGTTTTACATGCATATATGAAATCTGACAGATTCACATTCAATAGTAATTGATATGTATCAGATCAGACAGGGAGGTTTAAAAGACATCTGCACGACAATGTCCAGATCCTCACACAACAGCATCCTCAGAAGGAAGGGCTTATATTTGTACCTTTGCTGTACCCTCAAGGGTCTGCCAACTGTGTCCTACAGTAGCTGTAGGTAAATGTACCTTTTAGGGTACAGAAATGGACTCTGAGGGACATTTTGTACCATTGGGGGTACATTAATGTTGTTTGTACCTTGGAGATGTTCCTCAAACATCACTACCTATATGTTTTACCAAATCATGAAGAGGAAGACAAAAATCGTGTCACAAAAAATGAATCTCAAGTTTCCCGAGTGTTCTCACCCTCAGTCAGAGATTTCATGAGTGTTCTCTACTCTCCGCTTATTTTAGAACATAAGAACGTAAGAAATTTACAAATGAGAGGAGGCCATTCGGCCCATCAAGCTTGTTTGGGGAGAACTCAACTAATAGCTCTGAATTGTTAAAATCTTATCTAGCTCTGCTTTAAAGGAACCCAAGGATTTAGCTTGCACTACTCTATCAGGAAGACTTTTCTCAACTCCAGTTTGAAATGTTCTCCCACTAATTTCCAACTATGGCCACAAGTTCTTTTATCTGAACTAATGTTGAAGTAACCATTTAATTGGACAGCATCCAGACCTGTTAGGACCTTATATACCTGGATCATGTCCCCCCTTAGTCTCCTTTGCTCCAGGCTGAACAGATTTTGCCGAACTGGAGGTGAAGCACAGAGTTTACCGGCTGCCAACAGTAGATCCATGCATGTCCTTACAAATGTGCAATTAAGTCATATACTACATCATTAATTTATAATATTGTTCTTAACTGGTTTCTGTCATTCTGTAGCCCCATGGAAAAGACCTCAGCCTGGTGTTATGTGCCAAGCATGCCCCAGTAAGGGGATGGGTCTGGCTCACCTCAGCCTGTGGCTGGCTCACTGCTTCCTTCTGACCTGTTTGGTGCTACGGAGCAGGAAAGCAGCACTATCACAGTAGCACCTTCATCGGGAAATACATATACTGCCATTCAGGTTTGGAGAAATGTGCTCAAACCTAAAGTCTGGAGGAGCCATGCGAGGGAGAGGGGCACATAGTGTTACTATGACATATGTTTAATTATAATCTTTCATTTATTGCGTTTAGAAGTCAGTATGTTTGCATCATGACAATGAAGCCCAGCTTTTGACTCACGGAATCTGACGCATGTCAGTGTTATAGGACTATACATTATTAGTTCAACAAAAGACTTGTCAAGGCGTGAATCAGAAAGGCTGCGCTTCAAAAGATGTGCAACGCTGGGTGGAGCGGGTTAAAGCACATGTGCGGCCCTCCAGCCCGGCTCTGAAGGTAAGTCGTCTCAGGACAGCAGCGCGGGCTGCCGCTCACCGCTTGCTCGCTCTTGCATCACTCTTTGATTCTCCTGCTTTGAAAACATGCAGCCTTCCATTGTTGCTAATTGTGCCCGTGTCTGAATATCCCGTGTTACACTATTTAACATTTTCCTGATGTAAAATATCTGTCAAAAAATGTGGTAAAGCATGATTTAAACAAAAATGCTAATGGGCTAATGAAGAACCTATCATTTAAGGCCACCGTCAATAGTAAATATCTGCAAAAAAGCAGGTGAAATACAACATGTGTACAAAACGTCCAACTGTACACGCATTTATTCACCTACAGCAATTTTATAGAAGGAGACATAAGGAGATACGTGTTTTTTGTGAATATATATATACATATATACATACATACATACATACACATACACTATGACATACTGTATTTGCCTTTACTCGTCTTTATTCTATAATACACAGGGCTATTTCCATCTAAACATTCACTGAATGTTCCCCACTGGCATCATCTTTGCCGACTTCAACAACTTCCAGCGGCATGCTGGCATAAAGTATGCGCTCCACACGGACAGCTGCACTGCAGTTCAGTTGACTTACGCGCCAGCACATATGGCGGGAGGGCGATAAATAGAAATATTAAATGACCCAGCGCCGGGACTCGATCCGCTGAAGAGGCATCATCTGATTTTACACAACAGGATGCTCCCGCTCCACTGACAACAAACACGATGGGCGCTTCGCTGAACCGCCCCATTATCTGATACGGCCCCAGGAACGCGTTCCCACGTGTATTGCGGCTGCTAAATATTTGGAATTTATATTAATATTTTAATATTAATCATCCAATCGTCATCCATCCGTTTTCTGACAGCTTATTTTTGTCAAAGCCATGTATAGTATTAATCATTTAGTATTAAAAAAAGAATTCCCCTAGTGTCTTAGAGAGCGCATAGTAACAGCTGCCGAGGGTTGTTATCCGCCTGCAGTAATGCTTTGGTGTCCCCTACCACTCCTTGATATCTTTCTGCTCACTTTTAAGCTATTTTTTTACGGAAATTTAGAGAAAATTCATTCTTCATTAACTGCCCTACTTTCACAGACGACTCCAAAACGATGCATGCGGGGTAGTTTGAGTGTGTACAGCATGCACGGAATAGGGGGGGTGATGAAATAGCCGGGGGTTTCCAGCCTAAATGCCCATGGGACTGGCAGTGTGTCGGTGCCCAGCATTAAGAACCATTGTTATAGACCCACAGACGCAGGGATGCGTCCCAGAAGTATATGTGATTCTGTTTAAGTTCCTTAATTGCCATTATTATTTTAGAAATCCTGGTCAGAAATTAGGAACACACTGTGCGCTTCCTCCGCATTTCGGTGAGATAGTATTATTGGGCCGGGATTAAAATGCCTGCTTTTAAGAGTCGGTTTCGTTTTCACGTCAGAACCAGTTGCAGTTTTGAGCTAAATCCCTCAAAGTATTTTCTGAATCAGTTTTACAAAGCTTTTCTCGGAATGTTAGAGAGAGAAAAAAAAGATATTGTACAAATCGTGTTTGTTTTTGCACGCAAGTGCGAGTTTTAGCCCAAATCCCTTAAACGCCTTTAATGAGGGCTATCATTACCGGCTGTAATTGCGGCACAGGTCTTTCTGGAAATGTGACTTTTGGTGCCGCAGTTTCTGTCCGCCAGAGGAATCCTATAACCGCTCGGAGGTTTGTCATGCACCATAGGCGAAGCCTTTTGTCAATCGAGCTCCGCCCCCGTCCACGGAGCCCAAAAGCCCCGAGCCGTGCGTAAGTCCCGGGACTGTGCCCTAAGCCTGGCGGAGGAGGCGCGCCGCAGCCGCCGTCACTTAGGCTCTCTCTTTCCCGTAAGACACGGCGAGCGCCCGGCCGGGCCGTATGCCACCGAGCTCCTGGGAGCAGGCTTTAGGCGGACCATGCTGACGATCAGTGCTGGGCTGGCTCCGGGGGAGGAGGACGCCTTTTACACGCTACTGAAACCGGCGCAAGCCGAAGGTGTCCAGGGGGACGATCTGCAGCAGTTTGCGGTGGATACAAAGAATGTAGCCAGGGCACGGAGTCTACAAAGTAACTACAGCCAGGTAAATGGTGCTTTCTCACGCAGACCTGGGTGTTTCTGTGCGCAGTGGGTATGTGCTGCGTATTTTATAATGTACCGCAAAGTGATCTTTTTCCCACTTAATGCCAAAGGGGGGTATCAGAATGGGTGGCATTTATAATCCCAGTTGTGTGTTTTCTCTTTCGAGTGAAAGTAAGGTAAGGGACGGCGGGGCTGGCGAGCTCGGGGCTCTGCGGACGGGCACTGGCGGAGCCACCCGCCCACGCATGTTATTCCTGCGCTGAGATTTAACTTCTCAGCCCCGCTGACGTCCGTGGGGAAATTCGGGAAAGCGATACTTCTGGATCGGGATGCAGGGGACCTGTCCTTCACGATTGTGTTTGCACACACACACACACACACACACACATACATACATGCATACATACGTATACATATTACATACACACATACATACATACGTATACACACACACACACATACGTATACATACACACACATACATATATACACACACACACACTGCAGTCGCGTTACTTAATAGACCACACTGCTGGTGTACAAAATAGGGGAAATGAAAATTACTGGCAAAACAGCGCGATTCACAGTGTATGGTCCATTTGCCAGCAGACTCTGTTTTAGGAATGGCTATGACCAGGTTTTTTTTTTCTTAGCATGAGAAGGGGGAATGTGGCATAAAGTCATTGAGGAGCACTCGATAAATATTTTACGGGTGACTGTGCTGTCGACCGTCCGCCACCCAGTGACGGCTCTTCACAGGCTTCTCTACGGGTACAGGGCTTAACATTTATTTGGATTCGGGTGAATGCGTCTGTCGCTTATGAGGGCGGCAGGGTAGTGCCAGTCTTGATTCAGTACTTTGATGGTCCATCTCTCCCCGGTCGGGCCTGTTAAGCGGCAGGATTTACATTGCTGCAATTATTAATTGTTATTTACTAAATGATATTTTGTATTAGCATGAACATGTTCTGCCTCACTTCTGCTCTCCTTCCTCAGGCAAAATTAGAGATGGACAAATACCTGGCCCACGATCCCTCGATTCTGCAAGATCCCAATAAAGGAAGACGGGACGGTGTTTCCATGGTGGACCCGTACTTTCCTGAAGAGGGCTCCCCATACAGCATCAACATGAATGTCTTTCTCCCTGACCTGACCTACCTACGGGCTGGTTTGTGTAGACCGCCGAGGTCAGGCACTCCGCACATCAAGGCTGAGCCCATGCAGTCCTTCCTGCATCCCAGCTGTTCCCACAGCAGTACGGCAGCCACCCTCCCAGAGTTCACCAGCACCTTCACCCCGTCCGGCGGGCCTGGCGTCAACGGTGTTTTCATCAAGCAGGAAATGCCCTCGGCCGACATGGCTCAGGACGGCTCCTTGTTTCAGCTCCTGAACTCTGAGATGGACGTGTCCCTTCAAGGAGACCTGGCCAACGTAGACCCGCACAGCGGTCTCCCCATAGCATCGCCGGTTTCCAACAGCACCGGCATGCATTTCCTCGACCAACAGACTGGAGTTAAGCCCTTTTGTCACATGCATAATGTGGGCTATTCACTGCCCCCCAGTTTTGTCCAGCAGCGCCATAAAGCTGCCTATCTCCCCCCCTCGCCACCCAGCTCCGAGCCCGGGAGCCCAAACAGGCAAAAAGATGCCCTACAGAATCTAACGCCTCCCCCGTCCTACGCTGCCAGCATTGCCTCCAGACTGAGTGTCCATAGTCCCAGTCTGCCAGTGCCCTTGCACGTCTCTGTGCAGCCCATGCCCCTCAAGTACAACCGGCGGACCAACCCCGACCTGGAGAAAAGGAGGATCCACCACTGCGACTTCCCAGGTAAGCATCCCGGCGCTCCGGTTCTCGCCGGGCCGAACGGGCCGCCGTTTCATCCTGTGGATTTGCCCAGTCAGCTTTTCCATTTCCAGCCGCCGAGTCTCTACCGCCACTGAACAATTAATAGAAAACAGCTTCTGAATTTACACTTAATCCCTCAGCAGTGGGGAGATCAAACAAACAAACACAAGTGGGTGTTGGCAGGGTGCGCATTTCTGACGCACATTTGGAAAAGATAAAGTGCTTTTTAATAGGCTCCCATTAAAGCAATACTGTAAACATTACCATATTTCTGTGGAGTACAGTTAACCTTTTTAAGGTATTATACATTTAAGGTAGCGCCACACATTCAGATCTAATAGCATTTGTTTTTCCCTTATAGGATGTAAAAAAGTGTACACCAAGTCGTCTCACCTGAAGGCCCACTTGAGGACTCACACAGGTAGGAACTGGAGTGGCCAGTGTTAGCAGAGGGCCGCTAAAGGCGCTGGCCTCCGGACTTGGCAGGGCTCGGCCGTGTTGCTGGGGAGAAGTCGCTTTTGGCATATGGTCACATTCATTCAGCATGCTGCCTGAACACTGTCCCAACACAGCTTGCCGGGAGAGAAATCCAAGTTTAAAATAAGTAAAAAATACACACACACAAACGAAAGAGATCCTCTTCTTTCTTTTCCGTATATTTCAGAGTTACCTTGCTCTTAAAGTAGGGTTTGCAGGCTGACTTCTCATAATGTGGTAGTGGCTTCGACAGGCTTGTAAAATTCTTCATTTTCTTAATTTAGTAGAGGTCCACGTAGACCAGCACATCGCAGCACATGCCAGAGTGGGTCATTAAAGGTTAAACTTTTAATGTATTGAGTATCCGTGGCATGAGCTACATAAGCATTCTGGAGGGAGCTCCGAGCACAATATGGACTGACTAAGCGGCTTGTTCTCATGCAGGCATTAGTGGCAGATTCATTTGATGTGCAGTCGGAGTTTGTGCATTCGCAATTGGGACAGTTCTGCCTCTTGGATGAATTGGATGCTTGGAGGGGTGGAGTGATCACTGATGTGTTTCTGTTTTATTTGGCTGCTTGTTGTATGGATGTGTAACTGTACAAAAATATGACGGAATCCTAGCATTTGTAGTGTAAATCGTATGTTTCGGGGGACATCTCTACCTTTTTTGTATGCAATTAAATCATAGATGGACAGATAAGGGATCCCAGTGGACACACTAGGCATTGTTGGCCTTTCCTTTGATCTACCACAAATGTTTTCGTAGTTGAATGTTAGGAAATATTTCATTGGCTCCCCTGCCTCTTTCACGTACTGCCAATGGGCCTCTTCATTGCACGTCATTCAGTACAAATACACCGGGCAGCCATGCAGCTTGTACGTCTGAATTATCTAAAGAAGGGACTTTCTCAAACGATCTTTATAATAGCCTGATAATCACCTATGATAGAGACAATCCTTGCTGTCCTTTGCAGTGGAAAGTGCTCAGGGCAAAGTCTGTATACCCGTGGTAGCTCAAACAGGTTAATGCATGTCTTTTTTGTTTGGTGTTTACCTGTGTCCTGCCACAAATCCCATCGGAGAGCTGCTCTTTTGTCCTCTGTATTCCCGAAACTGCATTTTGAAAAGTCAGTGGCCTACTGGACAATTAAATCTTACTTTACTGTTCTAAGCCTTGAATTGCCTCATGCACATTCACTGTTGTCAGGTCTAATTTGCTCCAAAAGTATATGATGGTATAATGCTGTGTGACAAGGTGATTTCTCCTCCCGCATGTATATTATTGATTGTATTCCGTCTTTGTTTGGGTTTATTTAATGTCTTTATAACATTTTACCTTTTATATTGAACACATATGCTCTTTCAAGTACTTTTTAAGTCTGTTTCTGGCACAGTAAATGCAACGAACATTGTATTAATATGTTTGGCAGAAACTTCTGAGTGTTACTCAAAATGAAAGCCCTTTCGGTTTTTACTGGATTTCTGACGTTTCCACACGGCTGTTTATGCGCCTGGCCACGGCAAGGAGGGGCTGGCCTTTGTTCGCATTGTCACAGGCACAATAGTCACAACTGGTTCGGCTTCATGTTTGTGTAAATCCGTGTCGTTTTAGGGGAGAAGCCGTACAAGTGCTCGTGGGAGGGTTGCGACTGGCGCTTCGCCCGCTCCGACGAGCTGACGAGACACTTCAGGAAGCACACAGGGGCCAAGCCCTTCCAGTGCGGCGTGTGCAGCCGCAGCTTCTCCAGGTCCGACCACCTGGCCCTCCACATGAAGCGGCACCAGAACTAGCCTAGTGCTTCCTCACCATCCTCTTCATCAGGAGACGTCTAGCTTACATTTTTACACACGACGGTTCTGTTTCCCTGTTTAGACATATTATTTTTCTTTCATTACAAACTCAACTTTCAAAACTAACCCATTCCATTTTTAATATTATGTATATTAAATAAAAAAGGGGGAGCTGCAGGTACTGCTTTTGGGCTCAAATTGTTTATATTTCAGGTTGCCCCTCGCCTTTGTTTTATGAATAACCAATGGGTTATGTCCTCACTGACACGTCAATGTTGATTTAAAAGTTGCGAAATATTGTGTACAAGGAAAATCTGGAAATGTATTTCTAGAATTCTGCTTTTGCAAGCACTAAAATTATTTATTTTTTCTACTTTTTTTTACTACAAGATGTAAAGAAAAAGCGTGATATGCCATTTTACAAAAGGTGTAAAGTTGGAATCTGCTTTTAGGTGTTACTGTTCTTCTAGCTCCCTGCACTGCTGCCTGAATGGAATAATCAACATATTGCCAAGTGATCTTGTAACAATGGATTGTTCAGTGTTTTGACTCAAGCACCTGGTCAGTATAATAATGTGTCATCAAACTGTCAGGTGGGTGCATTGAGGCTCATGGCTCATGACATACTGAAATCAAAATAACAAAGGTTTGAGTATACTTGAAACTTAAAATACTTCCTGTCAAGAATGACTACTTTGGCTATTGCAGGTATTCAAAGTACTTATGACTGAAGTGTATTTATGTGTGTTGACCAAAATTGTGTAATTATTTGACACGATGGAATTTTGACGATTGATTATTGCTCACAAACAGTAAGTATTTACGGTACAGAATTTTCATTTCTCAACTACTTCAGAAATGTACAGTGGTGTTCAGTACAAAATTCAGATTTAATCTATAAACAACTTTCCATTTGCCAGATTAAGCTCCTTTACTGAATACTTGAAGTCATCTGCTTTTATAGATATAACTGGAAAATACGAGTCATCATTTCACAGCACTGGACATTTTAAAAGGTTTGTCATTAGTAAAGAATCACTCTTCTGTCTCAAAAAAAGTTTGTATAAAGGCTAAAAAAGTACAGCTACTGAACTTTAATAAAGTATTTATAACCGTTTATAAATGGGATTTTTAAATCAAATTAGACTAAAATAACTGAAACAGACATATTGTACAGACATGTATGGACTTTTTTTTATGAACATATGCATGATATTTATGATTTTGTTTCAGATTAATGAAGTCAATTGAATGTATAGCAACACACTGACGTGTTAAAAACAGCCTTTTCATCATTAAGTGCCTTTTAGGGTTTCCAAAACAGAACTTTGGAAGTCGGAGTCTGGAGAACTTGGTGGTTTATTTAGTGATATGATTTTTTTTTTTTGGATTTGGGATTACTGTCTATTATTATAAAAATGCTGGTTATTTACTGGAAAATTGATTTTAAAATTTTGTAGCAGAGTGATATCAGGTACGTGGACATTTTTTTATTTTGTGTAACTAAAATAATGTAAATACTTGATATCCAGTGTACGTAGGTGTGATTGCTCTCTTAACAGTTCAAACAAAAGGGCAAAATTATAGATCGCCCTGCGCCACATTGTGTGATTTATTATTGTTCTTACTGTTATTATTATTATTTTATTATTATTGTGGTTTGAAATATATTTTCTTTAAATAATTGTGAAAACTGTATAATGAGATCTACTGAAATTGCAGTCCTGGATTGCCAGTGTTTTTGGCAAGTAAAAAATAAAGGCTTTTAAAAGGTAGTTTGGGAAAAATTTGCAGTTGTGTTTATTTTTTTCCACATAACCCCACATGTGCTATTGCTGTTCATGGATACGTAATATATTCCTGCTAAATGAGTGGACATCACTATTGATATTGTTGTTTTTACAGATCTATATGTGTGGGGTTTGGATCTCCTTGGTCTCCCGTAGCTACTCCAGTATCCTTCCAGTCATTCATTCCATTCAAGTGAACTGGCACCTTCTCCAGATATACGTTTATTTATCTTCCAGATGCTTTTGTGTAAAGCGCTGTAGAGGTGAGGCAGATTGTATATTACCAGCCCTGGGTTGTCAAGGAGCCAGCTAAGCATAAGCGCAGCCAGGCTGAGCTTCCAGTGAATGTGCAGGCAGGATTGCAGCTTGGCACTGGGACGCGAGATGTACGATATTTTAGATGCATAGCGAGAACCAAATAAGAAAGATGTTCTAAGCAAAAAACGAACGTACAAAAATGGGGACCTTCAGGGATATGCACGAGGCCAGATAAGGGATCACAGATGAAGACTGTACTGGTCTGTGGTTGGAGTGCTAGCTGAGGTGCTCCGGGAACAGATGGGGCTTGAGGTGTTCCACACCATGTGATTGCAAGTGTTGGGCCTATGATCAATTCGTCTCTCATCCAGGTCGGTCCCCCGCCTGGTGCCCTGTTCCAGGCCAACCCTGCTATCCAGTCCTGAACAAGTAGTCAGAAGATGGGTGGATGCTGGATTTATATATATATATATATATATATATATATATGCATGACTATGTATGTCTGTGTGTGTGTCACATTATATTAACAGCTGTAATCATGCACGCAGTTGTCATGTAGCATTTAGTAATTTTTTTCAGTTTGGTACTCATGATGAATGTATATATTGTTACAGACACAACAAATTAACAATTATATGTTCAACATGGAAAACATTATGCTATTGTGGCTGTTAGTTGGTTACGGATAATGCTGGTAATAGTCACAGTCGCAGTTTAGGAACATTTCGGTTTCCCATTAAATTGGACTGGACCAGCACTTGAGAGAGTTGATAAGACCAAGGAGGTCTGTTGGCTCTGTCAGACTTGATTATGTTGCTGGAAATAAACGTGCTAACTCATTTGAAACGACATCGCCCATGTGTGCGTACAGATGGAGCCAGGCAGAAACCACCCCTGCAAGTCAGAAAGAAAAATAATCACCTATAAGGACGTTTATCGCTACAGATCTGCCACCATACTGGGTAGTAGAGAGAATGGGTTCGTTATCATTGTCATGATATCATGACCAGAACCGAAGATTGTACCGAACTGTGAATTTTATGTATCCTTACTTTGCAAGTAAATGTAAACTAAGGTTTAATTTTTTGCAAATAGAAAATGTTTTTTAATAACAAATACTACATGGAATTTAAATTATATCATCATAATGATTTATCACCAGTAGGCTATCTACAGAACATCACACATTATACGCACTGCTGATGCAATAGAACAGTACAGAAAATGCATGGTATAGAAGCTCAAATCTTTCATTCGCTAATTAGATACAATTAAGTGTTATGGGATACTCAGCCATCTGCTGTACTAAACCTTAAGGTAGGGTCCATGACCAGTATTTACTGGGTTATGGAACATTGTGGGTTGTGCAGAAGGGTTAATTTCTAAAAATAAAGTGATTTTTTTACAATCCTCATATGTGCATTCTGTTCACATTTGAAAAAAAAATGGAAACAGATAAACACATCACAGATCTTTCCTCCATCACGCTGGCTGTTTTACCGATCTGTGACAATTTTGTATGACCGTGAGCATCAAAATGTTGAAAGTCCTTACCTTGAGGTACAAGAAATTTGAGCATTTACCTATAATATTAATAGGTCTATTTGAAGAATGAAACCACTAGTGTATAAAAATCTATATACGCAAGGATGGACTTTTGCATGGGGCTGTGGCCACAACAATGACTTCAGTATCTACTCGCTTTAATATTACTGCAAGCCAGAATTTCACTTTTGTATCACTGCATGTTTGAGTATGTCATTATGTCAGAATCATCATGTTGCTCCTCCTGCAAAATAGCAGCCACTGAGAGATTTGACAATAATGACACTTCATCTGGACAAGTACAAGTACAGCTACATAGCAGTGCTTTGGTTTTTTTGCTTATCCCATTTTACCCTACTAAGACAGGGGTGTCAAACTCCAGTCCTGGGGGGGGTCGCAGCCCTGCACATTTTTGGTTTTACCCTCATTTAACACACCTGATTCAACTCTTTGCAGCTAATTACCACACAGCTCTTCAGCTCAATCATTTGTGGAGGAACAGGGAAAGAACTAAGCTACACAGGGCACCGGCCCTCCAGGACTGGAGTTTAGATACATAGGACAATCAGCCATTTTTCCAACATCCCTAGAGTTAAGGGTCTTACCCAAGGACTAGGCAGTGATATGATTCAGCATGCCAAGGGATCTGAATCATTGACTTGAAGTATTTAAACTTCTTCAAGGCAAGCTCTCCTCCCTGATCTGAATGAAACAATGTGCTTTTTAAGGGAGCACCATAGCCTGAGATTTCAAGGTGCTGATTCTCACTCTTGCCACTTTATATTTGGCATTGATCTGCGAAAGTGTGTGCTGAAGGTCCTGGTTGGATGACGTCAAAATGCTACTCATCTGCAAATAGCAGGGATGCCATTTCTTGCCCCTCATACTAGAGGCTATATTTTGGCCGCACAATAGGGTACACAAGTATTGGGTCACACCTCTTCATCTGTCAATTCAGGTGTTTCGTTCAGACTCATTACTACAGGTGTATAAAATCAAGCACCTAGCCATGCAGTCAGGCTCACAAACATTTGTGAAAGAATGGGTCGCTCTACAGAGCTCAGTAAATTCAAGTGTGGTATTGTCATTGGATGCCACCTTTGCATTGAGTCAATTTGTAAATTTCTTCCCTGCTAGATATTCCAAGGTCAGGAATTTTCTGCTCAGGAACAACAGAAACTCAGCCACAAAGTGGCAGCCCACGTACCTTAACACAGCAGGGTTGCCAAGCGTTGAGGTGCATAGTGTGTAAAAAATAATCAACGCCCTTTTGATTCAGTAAGATGCAGTGTTCCAAACTTCCTCTGACATTAACCGCAGCACAAAAACTGTGCGTTGGGAGCTTCATGGAATGGGCTTCCATGGTTGAGCAGCTGCATGCAAACCTCACATCGCGAAGTGCAATGCCAAACTGGACTCTGGAGCAGTTTAAATGTTTCTATCAAGTAACAAATCACACTTCTCTGTCTGGTAGTTTGATAGACAAGTCTGGGTTTGACAGATTACCTGCCTGATTGCCAACTGCAAACTTTGATGGAGGAGGGATACTGGTATGAGGTTGTTTTTCAGGAGTTGGGCTGGGCCCCTTAGTGCCAGGGAAGGGAACTCTTAATGCTTCAGCATACTGAGATATTTTAGACAATTCTATGCTTCCAACTTTGTGGAACAGTTTGGGGAAGGCACTTTTCTGTTCCAGCATGACTGTGCTCCATTGCACAAAGCAAGATCCATAAAGACAGGGTGGGGAGTTTGGTGTGGAAGAACCTGACTGGCCTGCACAGAGCCCTACCCTCAATGCCATCGAACACCTTTGAACTAGAACATTACGAGCCAGGCCATCACATTCGGCTTCAGTGCCTGAGCTCGCAAATGCTCTTCTGGATGAATGGGCAAACATTCCCACAGACACACTTTACAATCTTGTGCAATGCCTTCCCAGAAGAGTTTTAGGTATTATAGCTTCAAAGACTGGACCAACTCCATGTTGATGTCTATGGATTTAGAATGGGATGGTATAAAATTACTATAGGTGTCCCAATACTTGTATTGTCCCAATAATGTATGTATGCATTTCGATATCCTCTCCATGAAAGTCATAAACTGGAGTGGAGTAAAGATGTAGTCTTGTAAAAGGCAAGGCAAGGCAAGGCAAGTTTATTTATATAGCACAATTCAGACACAAGGCAATTCAAAGTGCTTTACAAAGACAGGAATAAGGCCCGACACATTCTAAACGACTTTGAATTTATGCCCCGTTGCATATTTTTCCACTTCTGATCGTCCCCTGGCCAATGGGTATTTGCACTGGGTTAAGGAGTTCCTCAAACCATTCCTTACAGCACTCAGCAGTATCCTCAGGGTGGGTCAGCACTTCCCCAATCCTGCTGAACGTGTCCTGAACAAGGTCCCCCTCCTGAGGCGTCAAACGATTTTTCAAAACATCTTTGATGGCCAGTCAGTTTCTCTCCAAACTCCTCCCATGTGCAAGCGTCACCTCTGCAACCACCTACGCTGAAGCCGTTCAGGCCTGTTGATACCTTTGAGCGCTCTCTGGAAAGCCTTGTGTAAGCGTTTCCTCCTTCTTCAGCTTAACAGCTTATCAATAGTGGCCACCCTGGTCCTAGGGTTACCATCAAGACAGGCACTGACTGCATCTTGGCCAGTGTTTTTTGCAGTCGCTGAAACGACTGAGGACTTGAATAGGGTCCTTAATGCCACAACGCCACTGGCTTCACTTAACAGGTTGGAGAAATTTGTCTGGAGGTGTGGGTTGAATTAATCTCATTTGGAAGATCCAGCCAGACACTGTTAGCAACATCCAGATTACTCATCGTGGGTCATCCAAGCTCATCTGATCTCCTCCCTATGAGCTCAATCCAAGTTACAACTAAGTGGGGGTCAGCTGATCTCACCATGCAAGTATCCATAATACGTTAGCTTACGTTCGACCTTTGACCTTGGGTGCTCTGGCACACGTTCTCAAAGCCTGCATGATAGTTGTAGTTGCAGTGACTATAAAAATATCACCAGCCAGTCAGGAATCTTATATCTAATGCAGCTTAATCAAAGGATCCATTGCTCACCTTATTTGTAATATATCACCTCGTGTACGACAAACCAAAGGACTTGTGTCCCATTTTAATGCTGACAATGCAGGGTTGCCAATTCTGGTCACCTGGCTGGCCTGAGATTTTCAATACGAGACAAGTTTGCACACGCATTTACATGTATGTAAGAGTACACATATGTATTCTCTAGGGTGTGCAAACTGCCCCAAGGCTTTTAATGTAGTTAATAATAGGTTTATATTAGAATAATACAGATTTGCCGTAAAAATTTCTTGTGGAAGTGTGACAGTCTACAACAGTGAGTGTCACGCCAGATGTGTGAGAGCTAGCAACTCTGATAATGTGAGCTTTATTGTATTGCTTTTT
>JAODKM010000034.1:16163912-16175807 GCA_026780845.1 Petrocephalus sullivani
TCTACAACAGTGAGTGTCACGCCAGATGTGTGAGAGCTAGCAACTCTGATAATGTGAGCTTTATTGTATTGCTTTTTATTATTATACTTATTGTTGCAAACAGCCTTCGATATTAGAGTGCCATGGTTGCTGAGTGAGAAGCACTGGGGTCTTACCTCTGCTCTCTCTGTGAAGTTTGATCGCACTCACAATGTTACGGGGGTTTCCATCCGCTGTCCCAAGACATGCAGCTAAGTTCATTGGTAATTGTAATTAGTCCAGGGTATATGTTCCCTGCGATGGAATGGAATCTAATCTAGGGTGTACCCCAACCTTACACCCTGTGTTGTTTTGGAAATGCTCTAGGCCGAAAGTTATTACTTAGTGATATATATGGAGCATGAAGCAGGAATGTAATTAATAAATAATATGCTTCGTGCACCACAATGTGGCTGTTACCAGCAGCTTCAAAACACTGCTTCTTCTCCAATCATCTGTGTTATTTAAATGGCTTCGGGCTTCACACCCAATTGCTCTGTGCCCCAGGGACATTGTTAGTCTTCGCTGTCTGAGAGGCAGGGAGATTAGCGACTCTGAAACATGGCTCAGTAAAAAACAAGAAAAATTGACAATGAAAATAAAGACTTCAAAGGCAAAATTGATAGTAAAATATGCCTTTATCCTCCCAACAGGTTGTACACTGGCTGTTTGATCTGTTCAGAGTCCGTGGCAGGTGTGAGAAGAGGCGCTAAACAGACACTTTGAGGAGACAGGCTTACAAAAGTCAGAGGTGAGAACCAATTATAGCCAAAATAATGCATATTGGTCACGGTAACTCCCCCCACATCTACACTCTACTAACATGCCAGTGGTTGTCCACTGAAGAAATCCTGGATTTTGGCCCAACACAAAAAGCACAAATGTAGTTCCTTGGAAAAAAACATAAAACAAAATACAGAGCCCACTGACAAGTACAACATCAGTAAGCAGGCAGAATGATGAGCCTTTGACAAAACTATTAGTTTGAACCTTTGCAGTAAATATGGGTAACTGGATATCCCCCTACTGTAGGAATCCCCATAGACCAGACCAGGACATGTTATTTAGAAGAGAGAGGGTTACCTTAAAATTACATGTGAGGAAAAAAAATAGTGTCTAAAGCACTAGACTTTAAAATATTATGAAAATAAATGTACAACGAAAGCACAACTCGTTTGGCAATAAAGATGATTAATGACATTCTTAGGGTAGTATAGAGAGCCACTTTGTATTCGTAATGCTTAACACTTGCTGAGAGCCTTTTTCTCTTTACTGTAACCATACGACTAAAGTTTGACACATAAAAGCTAAAGTGTACTAGGCAGTTCACTGCTAGATATGTTTAATTGTGGTGAGAGCTGAGATGTTATGTGGGATATTTTCTGCAGAAATTATTTGTAAAAATCGCGACCTCGTTCTCTCTTTAGCCGTTTTGTCGAAAATTAAATCATTCCGGGAACTGAACGAAAGCCGATATAGAAGTGCTCATCTGGGGTTTTTCATTACTGCATGTTCCTGGGTTATTCACTGAAGCAACAGAGAACCTAAGAATAATGTACTTCAGATGTGAAAGACAAACTAAACAATCTGGCGCCTGTGAATCAAGTCAAACGGCGTTGCTATTTCCTCCTGAGGTTTCCTCTTACGTGTCTCTCGTCTCCCTCCTTCATCTTTTCTTATATCATGGCTTCACAGCATGAACATTATTGTTCTGAAACTCAGGCCCTTCTGCCTCTGGGGCAGGGAGAGGCGTTCTTCACTGACTCATGCTCACTCCCTCGCTCATGTCAAACAAATGAAGAGGAGTCATTTTACCAGATAGTTTTAAAAATGTTAATTCTGTTCTTTTGTGAGCACAACACAACATATGGCTGGGTGGCACTGTTCCAGTTCCCCTTTCAGTGCGCCCCTTCCGTCAGGGACAAAGCGTGGCTCACATGTATATTACAGCAAAGCTGTCTCCAGGCTTCTTACACACAAGCAGACATCCGAATAGATTTAATGGCTACATTTGAAAACAAATCCCCACGACGTATGGTGGCACAATCTGTATATTTAATGGGGTATAAAATATCATGTGTTAGAATTATGGATCCAGCTCAGCCCACTGTCTTTGATGTCCACCAACTGGCAATAATATTAGTAATAATAATAATAATAATAATAATAAATATGCTCACATATTTTAAGATAATACTTGCTTGAATCTGAAACTCCTACATCTGGTGACTGCCCTCAATTCCCAAACATATTTTTTAGTACAATTTTCCAGCTTAACATTACAGACCACCCAAACTCAGACAGAACACGTGAGGTAGCCAGGAAGACGCAAGGTCTGGTGATAAAATGCCTCTTTTCTCTTGGCAAATTGCATTGAGAAATAGATGCTGCTTTCAAGAATTTTTTGTTTAATTCATCAAATTAAGAAACTAACATTGAAGACATAGCATAGCATTTAGCAGCCCTTTCGATTAAAAAAAATGTATATTTGCATTTTCACCAGTTAAAACACAAACAGTGTTGTATGTTCCTGTTATTAATTGTATAGGTTGTAAATTATTCTGACGGGCTGAGGCAGCTGTCATAGCTAACCCCTATAATTCTGGTTTAACTACTTGAGAAAAAACTAGTTCAAAACACAGGAAAAAAGGGGGTGTTTTAATTTAATACTGATGGGCTGCGGTGAGTATTAGATGATGTTGATTCACGCACAGAGGCACACTCATGTGCGGACACACACAGTCATGTTGCATTTCTAGGATTATTGGGACTTTCTGTCACCTCTAGTTTTAATACAAAGAATGATTCAGAGCCCCATTCCAGCAAAAACCAGAAAGAGATGAAAACTAATTAAGTTAAGCTGATTGACGCGAGGGAAGTTTTCTCTTTTCTCTTTCTTGTGTGGCAGAAGACATAATTATTTGTGGTTGGCTTGGTATATTATTTGTATAACAGTTCAGCCAGGATCATAAGACATATTTGAACAAACAACCCGAGAACCTGCCCATCATTACTACAAAAATGTTAACAGATCCATGAAACTGGCAACTAATTCCAGGATACGTTTTGCTTCAACTGCTACACTTCTAGATTATAATGCAATCTTCAGACTGTAAGTGAACCAAACACATGAAGGCATCTCCACAACTGTCACACATATTTTGCCATGGAACCACCATGGACCTTCTCAGGAAAGCTCCAAGAGTCATTTAAGAGCGTTCCCACCACTATCACATGTCCTTATCCTCAGCAGCTCTACCCCCCATCATCCCTTTGTACAATGAGACAGAGATTTCAGATATCTTCTGAGTTCACACATCTCCATAAACTGTCTATAAACACAGCTGCGGCTCGGTGGACTGTGTGGGACGAGGGCTCCGCCCTGCTTAAGGGAGAGATGTTTGGGAAGCTTTTGATTGTTCCAAACGGAATTTCTATGAAGAACGACTTGGCTGCTCCTCAGCCTACGGTGCAGTCACATCTGTAGAGCTATCAGGTCGGTGGCGCTCTTCCGATTCATGAGTCGAACGAGCGGCTCCGACGCCCTGCTGTCACGAAATGGCAGCGAATAAGAGACATCGAGCCGCGTATACCGAAGGGCCCGTTCGAAAATAGAACCCTCTTTTAAATACCATGGAAAAAATAACAGCGTGGTGAATGCGCTGAGTCATGGCAAATGGAAGAAGTTAAAGATGGCACTGGTGTGTGAAGACCCATTCACCAAGTAGGGGAGTGGCTACCGCGTGCTGAGTGGCCAGGCCAGAAGCTTCATTCAGCTGTGTATCCTCTGCATGTGTTAGGGGCCAGTAACATGGTGGGCCAAGGGCACTATAAACAGACAGACTCTCTGTCAAAAGGTTAAAAGGCCGTGGAATTGTTATTCTTATGTTATGTTATGGAAAATTAAGAGCTGAGGAAGAGTAGAAATTAATATAGCTGGTTTATTTCATGGTGTTAGCTTTATATAGAAGTCTCCCACTTGCATACAGTACGACACATTCTCTGCCTTTCAGTACCTGTTACCGATCTCTCTGAGAGTCACATCACTGACTAACTCTGCATCACTCATGCTTTGGCTCAATGTAAGTGAGCCAGTAATTAAATCCTATATTAAGTCCTATATTGCGATTTTCCTTTAATTGCATGTTCACATGCTTGGATGAAATACTTCAAATGGAATGTACTGCCTAAACTGAAGTGTAATTTACATTATACTGCATGCCCTGTACTGCCTAAACTGAAGTGTAATTTACATTATACTGCATGCCCTTTACTGCCTAAACTGAAATGTAATTTACATTATACTGCATGCCTTGTACTGCCTAAACTGAAGTGTAATTTACATTATACTGCATGCCCTGACTACTGCAGCGTTACCCTAGTCCTGCAGTTAACTATTCCACCCGTACATCCTTTCATGCATATGATAGTGAAGGTCAAAGGGGGCCTGGAGTCTAACCCAGGCAGCACTGGGCACCAGGCTGAGGTATTCCATGGAGTGGGCGCCAGGTGGGCACAGGGAAATTAAACAGTCATAGACCCTAGGCAGCGTAGAGACACCCGTCAGCCAAAATGCAGGTAATCGAGACCATGGGAGAAAACCTGCATGACTTGTGGGGTAATAAGTGAACAGTAGCCAATCAGACTGAAGGTGGGATTTGAACCTCAGCACTGCTGTGGGTGCTAGGCCACAGTGCCACCCTGCTATCATTTCTCAGGCAAATACAAAATAGCCTGTCACCACAGTAACTGAGATGTCCTTACGACCTCCAACTACTACTATTACGGCGTTAGGACTCTATGCACATAATCAGAAGGTCGCCAGTTCAAGACCTCTGGTGGGCAGAGAGGTTTCATAGGTTGAGCCCCTAAGCAAGACTATTAACCCCGATTTCTCCTAGGACTGGCTGACCAGGCACTCTCAATTGTATGTCATTTTGGATAAAAGCATCTGTCAAATATGTTAATATAGTATTATAATAATCCTTAGGTAAAAAAAAAGTAAATCTGATATGTAACATCTGATGAAATATAGAACACCATAGTGCTCATATCATTGACCTTTAGTTTAGTTTAGCCCATTATAACCACGATGGAGACATTGTAGATCCTGTTCTGCTTCTGATTTATTGCGCAGTGTTTGCATGTGTGTGCGTGTGTATGTGTGCGTGTGCATGAGAGAAGCAAGAAGGAAGACAATGAGCAGAAGATTATTGCCAAGTAATATATTATTTGCATAAAAGTGCTTTGCCACTGGAATTGCCTGATTCATCAGAGGCTTTAAGGCAGTTTAATTGTTCATACAGTGCCTTCCTGGTGATACCACATTCTTAATTAATTGGACATTGAATAAACTGGTTTCATGCACATTATCTCTCTTTTGACTCCATTTCCCTATTAACACCTGCCAAGTACAAACTATGTATTACTGGAATGATTTTTTTCAGTGGCAATGCCGTTTTAAGGGTTGCATAACGTAAACACTCACTGGTTTTTAAAACCCGCAGACCAAAAATCACCCAAGACACACTGAGTAGCTGTCTTTCAGCCCCGCGGTCACTAGATGAGCATGCGACTGCTTATCGTGCAAGGTGACGCGTTGCCTGTCAGACGTTTGAGCAAGCATGGTAATAGTTCACTGCAATTATAAAAGTTATTTCCATGTATTACTGCAAACGCATTTTACTTTAGTCACATTCCCTCAGGAAATAGCAGTACAATTGTGAGACCTGGGATTGCAAACCGGTTCTAACCTGTTAAACCAATAAAGTCTTATACAAGTTTAACCAGCTTCTCCTTTGCCGGCTACATTAAAAGGAAAAGAAAATAGCAACGTTTTCAACGTTTGTGAATTGTATTGCTTTGCGGTTGTGAAAGTGCTGCCCCCTTCAGGTGGAATGTGAACCTGCACCATATCTGGTCTGTACTCTAAGTACATTGCAAAATTCAACAATTAGTAAACTATGGATTATACTCCTTCATATGACACTAAACAGAGCAAACCTCACACCCATTTTATTTGTCTCTGTAATGTTTCAGTTTTGGGTTTGGCCTGTATTTCTATAAAAGAGAAAAAAAAACCCACTTTTTAATAACCCTCCAAATACATAAGAACAATGAATATGGAGGCCGATACTGCATCACTGCATGCTCTGCACGCTCCTTCGCTGAGAGGCTATTGATTGCATGGTCATGTAAGTCCTTCGGAGGTTCCAGCCAGCCGCTTATCAAGCACCCACTCATCTCCTGTAGGGCTTAGACCCCCTCAAAAGAGCTCTAAGGAGCTCGCTATCTGGGCAATTTTTGGATGAAAATGACAATACCCAGCTGACACAACGATTACCAAACCCCTTGATGTCCTGGATACTGTTACATATAAAATTCCACTTCGTTGAAGTGCATTCTTTTTTGTTCTTTTTTTAAATGATCATACACAAATATGTTCAAATATAACTTACATTTGCAGTTGAATCCATATTGAAAATGCAGAAGAAAGTGAATCACAATCACACTCGATTTCATATTGGTTTCATATTGAAGCATTAAGGGTTCTATAGCTTGGTACATATACGGCACCCTCAAAAGGTTCTATATAGAAAATAAGTGTCTTCAGAAAGTTTCCATAAACGGCCATTGAAATTCAAATATATCCTCACGTGGGTGAAATAGAACCTTTTTGAAGGCAATGGTTCTATTTCCTAGTGTAAGGACCCCTATGGTTCTATATAGCACCCCCAATAACCCTTTTTTCTAAGAGTGCAGGATATCGGGGCACAGCTGACAGTGAAGACTGTTTGGTTTCATTCAGACTATGATACCCTAGAGCGTACCCCTCTGATAGACTTTGGTGAGCATCGACCCCTGAAAATATCTTCAGTGTGATGGTGTGAAACACTGTCATTATGTACAAATAAAATATACTATACATGACAGAAAAACACATGATAGCAGTAAACTTGCAATGTTGGCTATAATAGTTTATTTACAATATAAAAAAACAAACAAATTGAGCAGTAATGACCAGGCCTGGCTCCAGCTCTCAGTAATAGGATGGGCCAGGAATTTTTTTTTTTTTTGGGGGGGGGGGGGCAATTACATATATAAAAAACAAACTATATTGAGGCTGGCTGGCCCTGTCTTACTGTCACCCATATAACGCTGTCTGTGTCGTCAGTAAACCATATTCGGTAGAAGATTTCCAGCAAAGTACAGAAACCACTCCATAAAAATCTAATAGACAGCCTTCCCGGTTAAATAATTGTAATAAAATTGATGTTACCAATCACAAAAATGAAATTTAAAGGGATACCATGTATTTCTTTTATAGTTTAAATTTGGGTGGCCTAATATGTACATCAAAGGGGAACAGCCCATTGTTTGAGTACTCTCTCTCTCTCTCTCTCTCTCTCTCTCGCGCACGCTGTTTAGTATTATTGCACAGTTTTGACATTTTATGCTACAGAAGTCATGCCACATGAAAGCAGTTAGAGATTGCTATGGCAAACGTGGTGAGGGGAAAGCTGGGGGAAGCAGGTCTTGGAAAATTAACTGAAGAAATACAGACAAGGTTCAAAACCAAAATATATATGAAGTTTTTTCTTTTTTTTTAATAATTTGTAGTTTACAAAAAGCACTCGTTTACCATTTGAAAGGACTTTAACCAAGTGACTTTATGCACATACCGAAAAGTTTAAGCACCAACTAAATTTGAACAGAAAAGGTACTGATATTGGTTATCAATTACAGAACATTCACAGTCATGTTTACAGCCAATTTTAAACTGATTTTCAAAGTAATACTATGACATTTATCACATGGTTTCAAAACACCTTTTATGCTGCAAAAAAAAAAACTATTTGCAGAAATTAAGTTCCCAGAACAGAATGAATGTACATGACAGAAAAGTATGCTGACAGTTTGCACTGTATATAATTTAACTTTTATCATTTACATTAACTTTGCTTTTATAATACTTAATACAAAATCAAAAAGCCCAAAAGTTGACTAAACTTTTAACCACTTTAACAATAACAATAAATTTAATAATCCCATTGTGCACTCCAATACAATACCAAAGCATGATAAAAAGTAAGAAACATTTGGTCTTACTCTATAATATACATACTTTAAACAATACTATAAATGCATTCCTGATATGTAAATCACAGCTCAGCTTAAAGGACAATCTTACTCATAACTAATACGTCATGAAAGCGATACTGAGGTTGTGGCTCAGAATCTCCTTGGTTTCCATTGTATCATTACATCATACCCACTGCCATTGATTCCACAGCTATACAGAGTGTAAGGCAGCAGTTTCCAAGGATACGCCATTGGCACTGTGTATATAGAGGAGGACAGATATTTGACATGTTTGACACATCAGGTCTGCCATGTCCTTGCCGGGGGATGGCTATTCGGGACTCTACATGTATTGCTCATTCGTGATATATTTTCACACTTTTGAAAAACTGAGAGCAAAGACAGACACTGAAGCTGAAAAAGGGGTGGTGATAATACAAAAAATCAGATTAACTGATGTAATATCAGTGTAATATTAACAACCCACAGATGTTAATTACTATGAAATATGGGTAATTGTGTTATACTGATAAAATACTAAAGTGTCAGCATGAACATTAAAGCACACTTTTTAATGCTCATTATGTTTGTTGGAAAACTGAGGTTTACTATTTTTTTATTATTATTTAGGGCAGAGTAGCATTTATTAATCTAGTCAACCATTCCGAGTGCTTCACTAGGGTCAAATTACAGTAAGTCAGTTCGCAAACTTAATTGGGCCAAGTGTGAATACTAATCTTTTGAAGTGAAGATGCAGGCTTCAGTATAAAGTAGGGATGCACCGATACCTACACCAGTACCGGTTCGATACCGTGCTCTTGCCCGCGTGCCCGTCCTCGCGACAACGCCTTTGACATCACCCGGAAATGACGTTTCCGCGACGTCATTACCGAGCGATATACACGGGGCGGGATACCTGCGCTCTGGAAATGCTTCAAAGTTAACAAAACCCAAAGCGTAGTGGACTGCAAACTATGCAATGCTACGAAGGCGCGAAAGCAGGTTCATACACCACTAGTCATCTAAATAAAGATGTAAGAATTCAGCATGAGGAGAAGGCCGCCGAAATTCCCCTCAGCAGCAGGCGCCTGCGACGCGCGAAGGTACGGCGAATGATAAGCGCCGGTGCCCTGATGAGACCGGGAGCTCTTACAGCCGCCCAGCCTCGCTCAGGCACGGCACACGCTACGCGCTATAAAACCTCTCGAAAGCAGGACATTCTCTGCTATTATATTGCTTTTTGTTAAGCTTTCGCTTAGACATAGTACAGCCCTAATTGGTATCGGTACTCGGTATCGGTGCATCCCCAATACAAAGCGTGTAGAAACCACACGTGTGCCTCTCTGCACTCTCCATTGCGATTCTGTTGGATACAAGGACAGAGATGGCTTTCCCTTTTACTCACTTACATGAAGAGTGCGTTTTATTTCCTCAATAAATTCTAGGACGGTACTTTTCTCTTTTTAAGGTGCTTGAGACTAAAACAATACATACTGGTTTCACAATATTGTTCACATTTTTATAAAATAACGTGTGCTCTACGGGACGTGTTTTAATATATCAGAATCAAAAACAAATGAAACAATGGATGCTTAATATTTAAGAACTATTTACTTAATCAGATTGCACGACCGCTAATCACAGCACAGAATGCACTAATTACATTAATCTAAGTAACTCCAGAAGAAGTAGGCTTTCCTTAAATCCTGACATGAGATGGGTGGTCATTAACTGGCAGGTATCCTAATTGACGTATAGATTGTCAGGAACATACATTTTAGGATAAAAAAAAACTCTGCTTTAATGGCAGAAACACTTGAGTGAGAATAGCGAGCTCTGTAAGTGCCTATCTACCCCAGTCCCCAGGCTCATCAGCCAATGACCATCCATTTTTGGTCTTCTTGATCTGGGACTCATGCATGAATTATTGATCCTTCTTGGCTTCCTGGGTCCTGCTGTGGAGCGACGGAGCCCCAGCTCTCTGGGCAACAATACTGCTCACTGAAGGCCGGGCCTGCAAAAGGTATAAGGGAACTAAGTGGCCACCAGGGCCTCCCCCCTCTGACCAGACCATCAGGATGGGAAGATTACAAATGACATCTAGGTTATGCAAATCTTGCTTAGGGCCATGAGGAAAGGTTGGGCGGGCCCTGACTGAGGGTGTAGGTCCAGTCTCATGTGGCAGCCGGAGAAAATGTCCCTTTCCGTAACCAAGCGCCCACCTTCACCGGTGTTTCACATTGCAAGTGCTAAAAAGAGCACGGGAACAATACTGAGCAAAATCGATGCTTAAAGAAAATGTTCTGTCACTGAATGTTATTCCCGTGTGTTTGAAAGAAGAGTTCTGGGTACCAAATACTGTGGTGTGGTGGGGGGGGGGAGTCGAGCCCTGTTTCGTCCCAGGATGCCGGGTTTTCCCATCCCAGCTTAGGAGGGGCAGTTAGTCTGGCGCGTCAGACCGGCTGAGCGCCAGCCAGAAGAGGCCTCGCTCTTCCCCACGCCTCTCTGCCCGACCTTCACACCAGCATGTGGCGGCGCCGGTGCAGCGCCAGGTGGTCCGAGCGGGAAAAGCTGCGCTCGCAGTCCATGCATTTGAACGGCTTGACGCCCGTGTGCTTGCGGTAGTGCCGCGTCAGCTCGTCGGAGCGAGCGAACTTCCACGTGCAGCCCTCCCACGTGCATTTGTATGGCTTCTCACCTGAAGGTGCGGGAACGTTACACGAAACACCATGAGACGCAGGTACAACAGCTAGCTGCTGAATCATCTTAGCATGTGTCACATGTTCATGATGCCGGCCTGCTAGATCAAAACCTGCAGAAATTATAATATCTGATCACATGCAGAAACAGCAAAGGCCTTGCACTATTCAATGGCTAATGCATGCATTTATCGTTAAAAAAAAACAAACTGCAACCTAGTCATTAAGGGTCTTAGTCAGTTTGAAGTCATTTTGAACTTTGTGTGTTTGTCATCAAGAGTTTTCTCCCACTAAGAGAAAACTGGAAGAGGAATGTCTTCTGTTTGAGTGTAGTGTCAGTTCATAATGGCACACACCGTTTAAACCTCTAGCAGTTCTGCTCAAAGCCCATGTGGTAGCCTAAGCAAAAAATACAAGCGAAATTGCCTGGCTAAATCAGCACCCCCTCAGAATATGGCACCATGGACCACTGCCTATGTTACCTAATGGGTTGGACCAGAACTGACCACTAATACCTACAGAGTTCAGAAGAGTCTTTGTCCTAGAAAAAAACACACCTGTTGGTCTGGGGCCTGTGAACTCACCCGTGTGTGTCCTCCGGTGCGCTTTCAGATGGGAGCTCTTTGTGTACACCTTATTGCAGCCATCAAAGTCACACCTGTGGATGCGTCTCTTTTTGGGATCTGGAGACTCGGACCTCCGTGGACGTGACATGCTCTCGATACTGAATGGAGACATGGAACTGGGACACAAAAGGCAACCAAAACAGGCCATTAGCAACACTTGGATACAAGGCAAAGAAACACTAATTTCTATTTTCAAAACTGACCAATGGAAAGTACAGCAGAATCCAGAATATAGCCTGGAGTTATTAACGCAACAAACATACAGTGAAGTCAGCAACTGGCTTTTTAGAAATTTAGCACAGCAACTGATTGCCATATAACTTTAAAGAGTTAAAGCACTTTATCTAATCTACAACCCCGAATCAGACAAAGTTGGGACAGTATGGAAAACAGAAATAAAAAAAGAAAGTAGTGATTTCTAAATTTACTTTGACTTGTATTACATTGAAAACAACAGCACATTATTTAAT
>JAODKM010000034.1:16215518-16234981 GCA_026780845.1 Petrocephalus sullivani
AATGCGTTAATATATTTAATCAGATTAATCACGATGCTGGATTAATCCGCGTTAACACGTCAATTTTGACAGCCCTAGTACATACACTAAAAGACCTAATCTTATGGCTAAACAGATGATAAAATGTTGCCATAAATACTGTGAAAATATTTATCCCTTAAGACAGAAATGCAGGAAATGCATAAAAAGGTAACCTAAATAGATACAGGCTATCTAGGGGATGAGACAGAACAGAGGTTATGCAAGCATTCCAGACACTGATATTAAACTCAGAAGAAATATGAATGAAGCTTAAATATGAGGAACCAAACTTAAGGAAATATGTCAACAGAATTAAAACATCATAAGGTACAAAATCAGCCCAGCATTTCATACATATCTCCCTCATTCTTACCCAACATTCATTTAGAAGCCTCTTTAACCTAAGGAACAATCAGACTAAGTTCCCGACAGTTATGTGGCCACCCAGCATCATTAGCAGGCTTAAGTAAAACGGTACAGTGGCAGATCCTGAGATGATTATTCATTAGTAAAACATCAGCTACCTTTCTGTGTGTGTCAGGCATCACAGACAAAAGACAAGCGTATCATGCTACTAATCCAGAGTATCCTATAATGTTGTGTACATTATTCCATGCGACCAAAGATCAATTAGTGTTTTTATTTAAAGGAGTTATGCTATTTTTTGAATGCATCAGGATAGTGCTGGAACATATCCCATTAGACATATTATCTGACTCAATACTGTGTTTTTCTGTGGGCTAGAAATACAGGTGCAGTTAGATACTGATATATACTGATAAAGTGCTCTGTTCCACTACTGTTATGTGCAAGAATGCCAGCCAGTCAGGATGTTCAATGTGTAAATTAGACATTTATAGCTCAAATACAAACCTGCAGAGCTCTGGAAGACAGTAGCTCCAGCAAATGAAAAGAGAAATATCTAGTGAATGGTTCCTTTCCGTTACACACTGTAAGTATCCTGCAAGGCCATTTTTACCTTAACACCTGTTTTTTCCTTCTCTTATTATACGTATTACAGAACTACAAAGGAACTAGTAGTCACGTCTAAGTAATCACTAATTACATTATTTCTCGACCTGTAGGTGAAGTGCAGTGTGAACTTCACGGGCTTAGACAGCACTCTCCTACATAAATAATTAAATTTGATGCACACCCACAGCAGATTTTGATGAGATTCTCCCAGGAGAAAACTGTCATAGATACCAGTAGGTAATATAACAGGCATAAACCTTTACTTAATGATGAACAGGGGATCACCTAACTAGTAAGAGAGTAAGACCCAAAAAAAACCTCATTGTTACACTTAATTGCTAATTATTTTAACAATCCACTAACAATCACATCACTGGGAAGGCAGCAATAAGCAATATAACTATGATTAGCTATATGATTTGCCTTTTGCAAAAGCAAAACATTAAGTAAGCACACATTTAGAATGCTACCATGCCATGAATACAGGTAAGCCAAGCACAGAACCTGGGAGTTTGGTTTTGTCTTGGATTCTCTGGGCTCTTTATTGATATTTTGTCATATTTAAGTTTGTTAATGATAGACTATTGATGTGCATGACATTACAGACATTCAGTGAGGTACTAACTAATGGCTAAATATAGAGAGAGGGACTGTTGTTTGCATGAACACAGGGCATCAGTGCATATTTGCCTGGGCAGTGAGTGCCGTGCTGATGCAGTGGGCAGGCCTTTGGGGGTCTTTGGTGGCCCTTTGGGGGTCTTTGCTCTGCCCGTGTGACGCTGGCATTTTCTCCCCGTGTTTTGTGGTTTCCTCCATGCACTCCAGTGCGGGACTGTTACCTCATTCAGGTAGTAACCCAGCCTAGTGCCCTGCTGCCTAGGATAGGCCCCTGGGGATCCTGTCCAGGATGAAAGATGGTTGGTTGTTTCTGTACCCCCCAACAAATCAAATATTCGACATTCGTTCCAAATCCCCACCGGTCTCCCTTTCCTTTCTTCTGTTGGTGCCTTTATTCCCACAGTTGAACACTTCTAAGCAGCCCCCGGTGTGCCGGCCTCCCCGTTAGCCTGTTAGCGGGGCTCACTCCATGTCAGCATGAGCCCTGTAACTCCCTCATAGCCCCAAACTCCAGTCCCGTCCTTCTAAGCAGCCCCCGGTGTGCCGGCCTCCCCGCCCCCTTCAGTCCCTTTACATGTATATCAGAAACTGGAGAGCACATTTACAGGCAGTCTCCAGGTTATGAACGGGATCCGCTCCCTACGTTTAAGTTGAATGCAGGTAAGTCAGAAAAATAATAATACAGTACAGAATAACAATAATAATTATAAAATAAAAATAAAAGTAACTGCAGACAAGCTGACAAACCTCAGAAGCCACACAACGTCTTCATGAGTGTCACAAAGGGCATGCTCTTGTTATTATGAACCGTTGCATTTATCTCAATGTTATGGCAATCCATCCTTAAGTATGAGCTGCCCAGAAGTTGGACATTCTTAACGTGAGGGCTGCCTGTAGTGCATAGGTAGAACAGCAGAAACGGGGCTAAATGTGAAGAATTAAAGGTTATGACGTTACAATTACCGGTGATGGTGATGGCATAGAGATTATACACTGAATTTGTAGGAAGAATAATCAACAACAGAACAACAGAAGATTCAAGTGTCAAGAAAAATGTCAGAGATGGGCACTCGGCAGAGCTGTGGGGAAGGGCTTGGCAAACGCCTTCGAGTGTGCTGACATCTCTCTATAAAAAGATCAGAATTGTGAAAAATATATGACAGAGGAACGATGAGGAAGCAGGACAGGAAGAATGCCTTTGATATCTTGCGCTGAATACCATCACTGTGCGAAAAACAAACATGTATATTATTGTTTTTTATGAAAACAAGATTGATATTTCTCATGAAAATTATTATGAAAAGATCTAGTGCACTTGGAAATATATGACGTGGTATAAGACTCTGTGGCTGAGGAGTTGTTCTCTACATGTCGTGTGGGTTTCATCTCACAGTTCAAAGACATGTACTTAGGTTAATAGCATATCTAAATTACATGTAATACAAGCATGTATGGACCTTGTGATAGACTGGCATTCCTCACAGGGTGCACTCCTGCCTTACACCCCCTGTTACCAGGAATAGTCTCCATGCATCCCTGCAACCATGACATGTCAGCTTTGCACCCAAGAAGACTGCTGTTTCTGCTTGGGGCCTACCATCTCTCACACAGCTTGGCCACCGGGGACACCAACCAACTGCGAGGGCTGCTGCAAATGAACAGAGACAGTTGTATTCCTATAGGATGCTCTGCAAAATTCCAATTTTATACCTGGTGCACAGCTTTTTCTATTTGTTGAGTAGTTAAAGATGTCCCAATGGTACTAGTGTCTTATTGAAAAACATTTGAGAAAGCAGAGGTGATTTTATACATATAAAAATGATATTCTGTAGGGAAATGCTTTTATAAAAACCAATAAATAAATTCTTAAAAACTATGCTTGCTTTACTAGCATCTACTATATGGACTGTGTGATATGTGTTCTCCCATTATTGTGGAAGGCCTTAAAGATTCTCAAAAGCTGGACCATTACTTTTCTCCACTACTTCGGCCTAGTGTCAGTGAAATCGCTCCCTGTAAACAAGGCCCATTTCATTCTGTCACCATGTGTTTCTTGTCGTTTTTTTAGCCTAGAGCCAAATGTAAAATAATTTCCTCAGTTGGCCATAGAGGGTACTCTTTCAGCTAGCATTGTCTTCATTGCCCTCTCTCTGCTTAATAATGTAGTGGATCTGGCTGCCATGCACCAAGACATTCCCTATTCTGCTCTTACAGCCTTGTCTGTATCGCCTGAGGACTTGCCTGCCTTAGCTGTGGAATCCAGCAAATGAGCTGAATGTGTCAATACATTTACTACAGTTCACATCCCCTTCTAAATCGGTAACTGAATTTGAGTCACACTATCAGGAAATTAGTTGAATGTTAGAGGTGATCATCTCCACTAGGCTCAGTGCAGTCAAATTAGTAAGGGACTTATTAGAAATGTTTATCTTTTGACAGTTGAACTAGACTTTCAGTGGAACAATTACTTAGACCGATCAAAGTTTATAATTTATCTGAGCGATTCACACATCTACACACAGGATATGTGATACTGGCAAGCACAAGCCCACAATGTGTTAGATTAGCAAACTGTAAACAGCATTTGATGCCTGGATTTTGAAATACTGACAAATACAAATATCTGAATATTATGCCGTAGATTGCCTCGCTAGATTTTATTTCACAAGAAGAAAACAAGACTTTGCTGTCTGTTCATAGGCAAAAGGTTTCCAGGTTTATTGCTGTAGTCATTAATGATTAGAAAACACATGATAGAATGTTTCTGGATGAAGCTACTCATCTCAGCATCTGATTTAGTGTGATTTAGCGTGATGTTCAGAGACTGTTGACTCAAAAAGTTAAATATGTGAGCGTGACATGATTAGCTTGACCACAGTGTATATTGAAAAAGTTAGACAGGAATAGCAAACACTTGAGCCTGACCTTTAAGAATCCTACATTTATCACACTGTGGGGAAACTTAATGGTTTTAGAGAGGTTTTTTATTTCTCTCAGCACTCACAAGAGACAAAATGAAGAATGGCTGGCTGCTGAAAGCAAAAGCAGGGTGCGCTTCTTTGTGGACCGGACCTTCAGATCACCGAGAAAGTCGCTGCATTCCAGCTCACTAAGGCTGCTCTCTGCTGTAACGCATTCCGCAGGCAGTGGCCAAAGTTCCATCATCTTTCTGCCAAAACCACCCTATAAACATTCCAGATGTGAAGCTGAGACTTTGCAGGGGGTATGCTGTAAGGGTCAGCTTTCTCTGGCTTTTTCCACGGGACAATTCACATCATACCCCACAAGCAGCAGAAACTAGCATTTTTGGTTCGTCTGTGGCATGACCGGGCATGTCTGGGGTAAGAGACTGTTGGGATTCTGGGCTCTCGTACACCATATTAAGTGCCAAGCAATGTCCTGTTAGAGGGGAAAACACGTTCGCTGGACCACTGAGTGCAGCAAATAAAAACAGCCTGATATCAATTCTCCTACACTAAACTATGCAGAACACAGTCTTAAGCTTTTTAAATAGGAATTTTGGGTCTAAGCGTGGTTGAATTTAATCAGCCTACACCTAGATATGTCATCCAATGGACACGGATCTGTAGGGCGTTAACATTCAGTACACACACCGCAATCCAGTGTGGCCTGCATATGTAATTTACTTCCATGATTTATGTCTGACGGGTTGCGTGTGTTCCCCTTAAAGCCCCCTCTCAGAAATAATGATGTTCTAACAGCGGGCCTCATTTTGGGTTTCAGTGTGATACATGACAGCAACACTAGGACAAAGTTCAGCAGAATATTGACTCAAAGATTAAGACACTTGGGCTTACTTACAGTACATGTTAAACGAAAACAATGAAATAGCCATCTATTTTCCATAACTACTTGCCAAATAATTCACAAAATACTGTATAAACATAGAAGAAATGCTAAATAAATGATTAATTTGCATACTAAGCAAAGCACTGTTCTCGGAGCTCTCCCATTATACATTATGTATTATCTTGTTCATTATATGGAGGTCATCATGATCATCATTTTGAACAATAAAACAAAATCTCAGTCCCAGCAGCCTACTGTCCATAGTATTTTTCTCAGGGTAGGAATGCTCAGGGCAGCATTTATTTACTATACTGTGATGGTAATAGATTGGTATTTGGTACATGGATGGATGGATGGTTGTATTGTAAAGAAAACCCAGAATATCATGCAGGGATAAAAAGTTAACAAATGTGTTGGACAAGCTGTCAAATTCTTAGACTACTGGTGATTTGAAGGGACTTCAGTACTTAATATCATACATTAGATATTCTGTTTTAGGTAATAATCTATAGGAATATCCATCCATCTATATTCCACCTGAGTCCTCAGGGGCCTGTGTCACAAAACTGGATTTCTTGCTTAGCTGGATAGCTTGTCGGATTTAAGGTAGTCTAAGCTAAGTCTGAATAAATGAGCATTTAAGTCCATTTAAACTGGGAAATCTGACAAGTTGTCTGGCTAAGCATCAAATCTCGCTTCGTGATACAGGCCTAAGTCACACAAAACACACACACACCTTTGTGGAGACTGTCCATTCATTTCTATGGGGAAAACTCTTATCCCAACATGACAACCTTAACCCCTACCCAGCCCTAACTTTAACCATGCATTTTTAGTTTTTCGATTGCAGTCATAGATCTTTGTGAGGACCTGAAAAATGGTCCCCACAATGTCAAAATACCAGGTTTTTATCACATTGTCGGGGCCATTTGGTCCCCACAAAGTAATATAAACATAAGCACACAAGGCTCTGACCATCCACCCCCAGGGACACCGCATCCTCTTGCATCTGGTGAGGGCAGTGCACATACACACACACACACACACAGACAATAGGTAACTCCCCAAAAATCCTAGAAATATATCCATTGGTTAACTGCTCAAAGCAGAATTTCTATTGATTTGTTTTTGGGGATGGGGGGGGGGTGGGGCGCAGATGATTTATTTTTCACCTCAGTACAATTATATATTTACCCTCACATTTTGCTTAAAAGGATAGTCAGCAATTTCCTGTGCAGGGATACTTGGAGTAAACATGAAGGAAGACTGCAGAGATAGACATGCCCAAGCCTTCCCCTTGGCCCTGCTCAGGGTAAGAAATTGATGGATGGATGGATGTCTCATCCTGCTGTGAAATTTCCAGTGAAAAATGTAAGTTGAAGTCATAAATTTCACTTTTGTGACATACTGATGTCATTTTGATGTAAAATGATTCAGAAGAATTGTGGCAGCACAGAGATGCTACAAAGCAGATTTGTAGATGCAGGAGGAGAAGAAAGCCGGTACCAAAAGATGGGCCTGCTCACTAAAACTCGGGTCAGAAACTAAGGCCAGCCTTACACTTCGACTAAGCCTACATGAATTGCTGTACTTAAAGAAGAACGTTTCCTTTACAGTCTATTTCCCTATTGCCTATAGCCAATAACAGGTAATCAGCAAACATGCAGGGAAGCGTCCTCCATGTGGCCCATAATCTTCGCATCACTGTCTCGTCTCGCTTGCTCACTGGGGGCTTTGGGCAGAGTTAATGTAAAGCGCTTACACACTGTAATATTGCACAATGCAAATAAAATTGTATTGTATTGTATGGCATGAATGAGTTTGTATCATGATGAGAGAATGCAGATGTTTATATTTTACCATTGTACTATAGAATCTAACACTCAGTGCTTTGTCTTAGGTAGCAAGCATGATTTGCAATGGAGGGGTGGTAAATTCACTTACAAACATAATAGTGAAAAACTCAATAAAAAGTGAGAAAACAGTACACAGTGCAAACAAAGTTCTGCAAAAATGGATAGGAAATTAATCATCATGGCATACACTTGAGTGTACATAACCATACACAGTTATACAGGGTGTCATTATCCATTTTTAAATGTTGTCCTGACATGTTTAATGGTTGGAGTATGGGCAGGTATGTCAGGAAGAGGCATTGTACTGCTTTGTGCCAACAAGCACGAACGATCCCCAGCAGTGCTTCTTAACACCAACTCCAAGAGAGCATCTCATGGAAGAGATGGCCTCCAGAGGGTCTAGACTCAGTTCAGTGATGAAGTTGGCCTTCCTAGTGAGTTTTTTCCTGAACTCACCTGGCTTTCCTTGAAAAAACAACAGCTGGGAGAAGTACACTGGTCACAATGGACTGGTAGAACACCCTCCGCATCTAGCTACACACTTCAAAAAACCCGAGCCTATTCAAAAAGTTGAGATTGCCTGGCCTGATCTTGTACAGTGCTGCTAGGTTCTCCACATTGTCCAGCCTGCTGTTCAGCTGGACCGCCAGGGACTTACAGCATTGCAGCATCTCCTCTGCTTCCCACCTGGATGGTAAATGTATAGTGACGAGGGCTCCTTGGCACGCCAGAAATCCACCACCACCATTGCAGCCTGCAATAGATTAGTCTTCTGAGGTCTTCTGTAGGTGGCATGAGCTGATGTTGTAGTGGAAACCTGTGGGGAAATGGGTGAACAGGCAGGGAGATGGGACACTCCCCTGAGTGGCCTCAGCATCTGGGGCGTCATGAAGACCCTGGCAGATTTTTGACAGGGATATTTGAACACGCAAAATTATATGTAAAATTGGGCATGCTGCCCAGAATTTCTAGTTATACCCCTGCTCAGTGTTGCCCAACAAAGTCGGGGAGTCCATGGTCCAGATACCTGGGAGTCGGTATAACATTATAGTATGGGCTAAAAGTCTAAGCAAGTATGATTAACAATTCCAGATTTTGGCCACTGAGAACGGGCCACACTGTGACATGTTGTTTTAATTATATCAAGTTTTGGCTGGAATTTGGTTAAGGAACAATGGTCAGGGCTTTTCTCCTAAAACTGATCTACTCAAGGAATGCCCCACCCACACTGTAAAGCAGATGTTAGCTTAGGCTCACTGCTCATGGGTTATTACTTTGCTGGAAACTTGAAACTGGAATAATCTCACATACTTAACAGCCAAGAGCCATGCGATCAACACTCTCAGTCTCTCAGTGCAACCGTCAGTGGGAGTCAGAGACACTTCCTGCTTGAATGGGTTTATATGTAGTTTATTGCAAAAGTTCATGATGGTCGCTGGTGGTCATTCAGTTGTTTTGCAGGTCCGGAAACCATTCTTTATTTCCATAAAAAACAACAACAACCTAGTATTTTAAAAGCATACTGGCTCTAGGTACAAATGGTGTAGATGCTGTCTAATGGATGTAGACATTGCTGCAGCCAAGTCACTGAAAGCCATATTGGATCAAGCAAAGCTGTGACTCAATATTGATCTTAAATGTAAGCCAAGAAATCTGCATCATTAGTAGAGTATCAGAACCGAAACAGGCGGAACTGTATGGAATCCCCCCCTCAA
Organism: Petrocephalus sullivani; assembly: GCA_026780845.1. Taxonomy (NCBI): domain Eukaryota; kingdom Metazoa; phylum Chordata; class Actinopteri; order Osteoglossiformes; family Mormyridae; genus Petrocephalus; species Petrocephalus sullivani. The sequence continues at coordinate 16,224,514 of JAODKM010000034.1, forward strand.
AAAAAAAAAAAAGAAGAAGCTGATTAACATTAATGTACAATAACATATTAATATTGGAATGGAAAGCTGTGGACGGGATGTAAAGGGTTTAGACTCCGCAATGACTCCACTGTCCTCAAAGCAGCCTAGTGGTGAGAGAGACTCACAATCTGTCCGACTGTTTCGCAGATCTTCACAAGTGCAGTGCCGGCCTGCTGCAAAGGGAGAGCACTGGGGAGCCCTTCTTACTGTACTCGCAGGTGACCCTGAAAATATTTCTTCTATAGTGTATTGCAGAATTTATAAATATACCCAGCAGTAAGCACTAAATTGTCTGGAAGGTTGTGGAAAATGAAGTCCTCCAAGAATATTCCAACTGTAGCTCCAAGAATGACATCAAGCACGGTAACACACAAGTGGAACATCTGCGTTTGTTTTGACAAAAGCCAGTTCTGTGACTGGTTAATTCTGCCCATCTAAACTTATCGGTTATTTCACCATTCATTTACATATTATTTACATGGCTTAAGGTTTCATACTTTATATACTGTATTAATGCAGAAGCTCTCCTGGCAACCATAATCGCACCATCTGATATTCAGGGCATCAACTACCAAGCTCTGTTCTCTGCCCATTATAAACACATACACACAAGATAATGATAAATTTGTATATTTTAAACATGTAAATTCTGCAAACATATTAGAATGTTACCAAATTCATCCCCCAAGCCTAACAATACTTATTTCGGCACTGCAGCTGTAGAGGGTTAGAAGATCTCTATACTCTTAGTAAGAGACATATTGCAAACATTATCCAGCGCTACCAATCACCAGCCGCTCGGGTGCGCTTTCAAATATCTATCATTATTTCTTTCATTCCAATCAGTGACAGAATTAACCAGCAGCTCCTTCTTTCTGAGCACAGGAAATCTTGAAGTCTTTCATAGAAAGCACATGCTGGAATTCATTACGTATAGGTTCAGCAGTATACAAACAATTACAGAAAATTTACTGCAGGAAAATTGAAAAGACACAATGGATCATATTTATATCTATTACAGACAGGATTGGAAAGATGAGAGCACCAGTTAAACAAGTGATCTGCCTATTAAGTTGTGATTGTCAGTGGGAATGATGAATCGAGCAAAACATGGCCCAAAAGAAATTTCTCTAACAGGTTCTCTAACAGTGTTGGGGAAGTCACAAAAGTAATCCCTAAATTCAGGTCCCTAAAGTACTAATCCAGACCAAGGTTTTGTGGTTGCAGTACTTGGGGTAGTGGTGGCCTAATAACAAAGGTTGCTGGCTTGAATCCCTAATCAGCAAGGTACCACTGAGGTACTCTAAGCAAGGTACCAGCCGCCCAAGCACTGGTCACTGAATTAGCTGCCCACTGCCGTGTTACATATGGGATAAATGCCGAGGACACATTTTATTGTGGTGAGTCAACAATGACAATTAATCACATTTCAGCTGAGTATAAAGAGTCATAACCATAACCCTAACCCTAACCCAACTGGTTGGTTGAAACAAAATCTGGATTTGTATCCTCTGGACCTGAAATTGTCTGTAAAGGATTACTTTTGTGAGTAACTTCCCCATCACTGTACGGTAACTGCAATGCCATGGTGTCAATAAGCAGTGGATTTCTATGAATTGCTCTAATATTTGTTTCTCAAATTGTTATACGGATGAAAAAAATTGGCAAATATTATCAAAAGTAGGAATGGAGAAATAAGGAAAGGCGGGGCCTGGCTGTCAGGAAATGTATTTGAAAACCATCCAATGATATGCATGTAGCGAAGGGTCTTTCTAGCAATGTGGTCACTGTTGGTGGTAAGATTACCAAACGGCTGGTAAAGCATAATCCAATTACCGGAATTCTCCTGTGCCAAACCACCAGATCATATTAGCAGCTGCTGGCAGACATAAGAGAAAGGGGCAGGGAAGAGAAGGCACCCAGGCGACGTGTGTGACCTCCGGCGTCCCAGCAGACAGCCAGCTCTCTTCAGATTCCGCCCCAGACAGAACAGGTTGCCAGAGCTGTACAACTCCCACCCATTAGCTGCAGGAATCCTGGATAACCATGGCAACGGGTCTCTCACCCCCAGGGAGACGAGCAGCAGAGCTGAAAGGCTCCATTCAGCTTCCACAGCCCACTGAGCTGTTAGGCTAACAGTGTCTGTGGTTCCAGTGAGCTGGAAGATGTGCTCATTAAAAAGGCCAGCATACAGACCTCACATGCGTGATCTCAATCGCTCTGCCGCTCACCCCGATACGCGTGAAAGCTACGTCACCTCTTACATATTCACATGCAGCATATTTCTTCAGAAGTTTAGCTTTCTGCTGTTTCTGTCCCGTGTTTTTGCTGACTAACTTATCACATTTGATTGTATAAATAACCTTTATGTTCACTAGTCTGTTGGTTTCTCTTGGCTATTTGGGTGTTACATGGAAAAAGGGCCTATTTAACCCCTGTCATCACTGACATCTCCAACAACATCAGACCCTTTCTGCTCTAAAAACAGGGCTGCCGCCATTGGAACGTAGTTAAGAAGTGTGCTTTTCTGTAATTCCTTTAGATCCACTGGCAAATTCCATAGCATTATTATATTACATATACTGGAAATGGTAGCGATTTCAACAAGGCAGAGACGCTTAGCTAAAATTCAGCACAGTGCATATGCAAGCAGCAAAAGGCCAGGAGGGGAAGCAGTGGTGAGAGACTAACGTGTAAGCAGCCGGTCTCCCTGAAAGCATCAGCTGTGCAGCTGCTAGCTGTGGGCACACAGGGGCCCAATCAGAGGACTTCCTCATACTGCAAACACTGCATATCGCAAACTGTGAGCAGCTGACAGGAATTACTTCCACAGCAGAGAGAGCCTGCAACCTGACTGATGCAAACAGCTACCTGGATCTCGATCACTTCCTTGCATTAATAACGAGCAGGATTTGTACTACTCCAAGAAAACATTCTGCATTAAAATGACATTTTCCCTTTAAGTGACCAACTCCTAGGAGCCGCCACATCACTGCACTTTATTTCTTTATATCTTCCATTTTGTTAATTCGCCAAAGGCCGAGCTAAATCGTATCGTTATCTGGAAAGCCCATGTTCAGGGTGAGACTCAAATGTCCTCTGCAGGTTCTTCCAGCCAATGAGGGCTTAAGTGCTGACCTCGATTTGCAATCTGATTTGACACAGTTCTTCTGTTGATGGTTCTTATGTTTTTAAGAGATCATCAGGGGCCAAGCTAGATTTTTGAGTTAGCAAGATAACTTGTCGGATTTAAGGTAGTCTGAGCTAAATGTAAATGAATGAAGAAAAAGTCCATTTGGACTGGGGGGGACCTTAACCTTGGGGAACCCACTGGGTCATATTTGACCAGAAGTGGGTAATCCAGGTCCAAAGAGTAAAAATCCAGGCCAGGATTTTGTTTCAATAAACTATTTGAGTACTCTGACTGAGACTCTTAATACTCAACCGGTTGAAACAAAATCCTGGTTTTTGACCATTTTATTTCTGCCTTACGTTCAACCCACTCATCAAAGTAAAGTAATTATTTATTTTTTTTGCTTTACAGCCTAGTGTACCATATACGACCTAAAAACAGAGGTAAAATCTTTAGTTTGATGAGTGGGTTTAATTTAAGGCAGAAGTAAAAGGTAGGGTCATGTATGATCCCAGGGTTAAACCCAACAAGTTATCTAGCTAACCAGCAAATCTAGTTTCATGATACAGACATTTCCACATCTGATGACACTTATAAGTTACTGTAACCTCGTCAGAAAAGCCAAAACCATCAGTCACTCATAAAATGAATATATTTCTGTCAATATATCACAAAAAATTTAAGTAAACGAATGAGCTAAAGAAAGTGGTTAAAGCGACCTGACAGAAATGGCAGGCTTTTCCCTCTAAGTGACAGTGGACAGTGGAGAGTTGCCGGAACAAACGCGGCGACACGGAGGGCAAAGACTAAAAGGTAGAAGCAGCCCCGTCCGGAAGCACTCTCAGCTCATTCGGTGTAACTGTTTCTCTGCCAATCCCCAAACGGTGGAAAAAAAGGTCGGTCCTGCACTGTGGGGCTGGCCTCATCTTACGATCCTGCGCTAAAAGGTTATTGTTTCTTTTCTTGCTTACTGCCATTTAAGAGTAATTTTCGCAGCTAAAACGATGATAATACACCCGACTAATCCGAAGACTGCATCACAAACAAAAATAATGCATAATGAAGTAGCTACTCCTCACATTTAAATTTGCTCTAGATGCATTCAAATAAACCAATAGTTTGAGAAATGTGCTCGGATGCACTCTGCTATTACTCATTGCCGCAAACTGCCATGGAGTATTGCATGGCGTCTCCTCGACGGTCTTGTTTGCATCTGCAGATCACAGTTCTGTCCACACATATACACCACAGTATTCTGAATTTAAAAAAGTGCAACTACACTTCCACCTAACCTAACCCCTTTCAGACGGAGTGTCTGTCAGCTATTACTCTTGCTCGCAGTTAACATTCACAGCTGCCTCATTGCATGCCTCCATTCATTAGGAAACTGAAAGGAACCTGTACTTGTCTCTAAGCCGAAAATGAGTTTCTCACCAATACTATTATACCTTGTGATGAAACCTATATTCAGAGCTTTAAGGACAAAGATATCTGCTGTTGTAACAAACAAGTAAAGGCTTGAGAATGAAAACAATACATGTAAGCAACAGCATATATTTTTTTCCAACATATGATTTTATATAACAGGTGTATAGATTAAGAACCAACTGAATGACTAAACCAAGGACTGCACAATTCTTTTTTCTAGGAATTGAAACCATACAGATCTATCATTCACAAACCACGATACATATGGTTTGCAGTTCACAAAACGAACAATTCCACAGCATACTTAAAAGTTTTATCTAATGTACATTTCTTGACAGATCACATGATCTGCATAGTGTGCTGGTAATAAGATCAGAGTTCATTAAGAAAGCCAAGAAAGAAATAATTCTGAAAACCAAAGAAAAAAAAACCCCAGAATTTGAAGAATGCTGTTTTGCTTTTAAGCATAGCACGTTACAGTCATTATGATAAATGCTTTCTTCCCTCTGTGTATAGGCAGCTTGTGCAAATGCGTTTGGTATACTGATTTGTGGTTTTACACTTGCTAGGGATGACCCATCTTTTTCACATGAACGAGAATATGAAAAGATGCACACAACGCTAAGGAATCTTTTGTGACATGACATCCACTCACTGCAAAAATTCAGACTGTTCAGCGTTACGCTATGCTAACATGGGACCACTGCTCAGCCCAGAGTTAATGCTAGGTATTTAGCACACTTCACACCTTATGGGCACCTTGGTTTTTCACACAGGAAACCGCTGAGTAAACAGTCTAGACAGTCTTTGGGTAAACAGCTTCATTACTTCATTGGAACGGGAGGTAAAATTTGGTTCAAAGTTCAACAGCCAGGATTAATACATTTTATCATCTTTAAAAATGATTTCTCTTGTCATATAACATACTTTCCTTTGGACAGCAGATACATTCATCTAGTTTTCAAGTATTTTCAATGAAGGAGCAGGTTGATCACTCATGAACTGAAACCCCAAGCATGGACTCACAATTAGTGCTCGGACAGAAGGCAGTTGAGAAGAGCCAGTTATTGTGGCTTTGGAGAACCTACTTCCTGCCTAGTCACTGGGAGAGAAGCCAAAGATCCGGCAGTGAAGCTCCACAGCCCTGGGTCACACTCAGCTTCACCCGCTCCATACCTCTGTATTTATAATACAAAATGTCACCAGCCCAAACTGCATTATCCTACCAAAAATCCCGGCACATCCATCACGAAAAAAAGGTGCGACTACAAAATATGCAAATATTTTGGTTTGCAGTGGATAACATAAGCCAGCACAGGGCCCGAGCAGGAACAGGAATGAAGGCTGAGGGTTCGAGCAGACAGAGAAGTAGTGCAGAGTGCAGCACCAGCTACAACTGATTGGAAAGTCTCCCGTGACACATCACAGCAGCTGGCCAACATGGTAATCATCTGGACTTATAACTACCCTTTCCCCGGAATGTGAATGTGCTCCGCTCTAAATTAACGGCTGTTTAGCACTGCAGGGGAAGGCTGCCCCTCGACTCATGGCCTCGTCGCGCTTGCTTTGAGCTGCCCGTTGGAGCTGGGCAGCATGCTGGTGAGCTCCACATCCCCCTCGATCCCTGGTGCCAGTCGGCTTCGCAGCCGCTCCACGCTCCTCTGGTAATGGGTCTTCTCCTGCTCCAGAGTGCGGATGATCTGCTGCATCTTGGACTCCTGGGCCTCAAACTTCTCCACATTAGCCTCCAAAGTCTGGGCCTTCACATGGGCAGTCTGTGGGGGAACCCGGCAAATTCTTCATGGTAGCCTAATAGCTAGGCCACAGTGCCTCACCGGCAATAACATGTAATACAAAGTATTGTGTTTTATTCACTAGCCTTCATCTTTATCATGTGGCAAAGACGTCATCTAATCTGAAATAGTCAACAGCAGATGTTCTCAACACATTTTACAGACTAGTGCTTTTCGATTAGACATTCTTAGTCCCTTTCTTACAGTTTTACCCTCTGCATTATATTCACCTATAAAAAGTTTTCCAAGTTTTTCTCAACTTAGGATAACTATATCCTGTTTTTTTGTCTGCCCTTAGAGAGCTCTGGCACCACCTCCTGGTAGTCAAAAGCACCAAGTGAAAATAAATCAAACACGAACAAACAAGAACATAAATATAATTCACAAGCATTCACAAGATCCACACCGATGGCACATTTTTCTACACTGAGCAATAACACATGCATAGATACAGTACTACAGACACACATACACAGATCACTCATCTACCTGAAGCTTCACCATCAGATCCAAATTCTGCTTCTTTAGCTGAACATTGGTTTTCTCCAGCTGGTGAAGGCGCTCAGAGTCTTCAGGTAGGGGCAAAGCCTCCAACATTTCCTGGAGGACTTGGTATTCCACTTCATATGCATGAAGCTGTTTGGAAATGTCCATGTCCATAACCTATGAGGACAGGCATAGTGCAAATGAAATCACTACCCTTGTGATACATCAGTACTTTAGAGTATTAGTAACTGTTTTCCCACCTGAGAGATGGTTTGCTCCATCTGCACCATGGTAAGGTTAGGCATGGTAGTTTTAAGGTAGTCCACAACAGTCTCAAAGCTGTCGCACCCGAGTATGTTACGTTCATGCTTCTGCAGGAGACACAGGGCTACCTTGAAGACCACTTCTGGGCCTTGGGAAAACAGGACATCTGCAACAAACCACAAATAACCACCCGAAGGGAAATATTTAAGTTTCACTTTCCTCCCTCAAAATAGTATTTGAAAAGGCCTCCAAAATGACACTATTGAAAAACCTGTCCCCTTAAACTTAAGTAACACCGAAGTACAGGCAGTCCACAGGTTAAGAGCATTTGACTTACGGACATCTTGCACTTACAAACAGACTGCCATAAAGGCTACTATATTAAATTGTCAGATTAAATGCAATGCTTCATAATAATGAATGCATGCACTACTCTGTGACGCGATGCACAGTCGCAGTGGTTCATTTTGCTGACTTACCTCCGCATCAGACTTAAAAGACAGACTTAGGAAACGGATCTTGTTGGTAACCCAGAGACTGCCTGTATTCCATTACTACATAGAGATACTGATAGAGAGCATACACATTGGTTCTAGCGCCCTGTGCCAAACCTCCTCGTTAAGAGTCATGCATAACGATCACAAGACGTACCAAAGATGCGAGCCGCGAAGCCGAGCGGGAACTGTGAGGCGAAGATGGTGAGAAACCAGGGAGCAGCATACATGCAGGGGCTGACTTTGTGGCGCTCCAGGTGATCGTGCAGGTCCCGGAGGTAATCGTATAACAGACGGGACAGCTGGTACATCTGCACCTGAGACAAAGGGTCAGACGGAACCTCAGCTGCGGTGACATGACGTTAGGAACATTACGTTATTTTGGGTAATGGAATGGAGTAAAAGAGAGCAGTTACAGGGCATGTACCGCTCAAGGTCACTGGGGAGTATCGCAACACCTGCTCACAAATTCCTGGAGAGTAGCACAGTGGAGGCAACAGATAGAGCATGCTTCAGCTACCAATCAGAAGATCCCTGTTGACCAGGAGTTGGTTAATGAATAGTTAAAGTCCATGAGTAGCGTGTGGACTGATGGAATATAAGCTAGGACATACAAATGAGCTAGGATCTCTTGCTGCAGGGAAGCTCACCTGCAGAGACACCATGTCGGGCCGATACTGCCTGCGCAAGCCCAGGCTGTACATGAGGAACCGTAGCATGTCGAAGGCCTGCTCCTCACTCATGTGCAGCAGCAGCAGGCCGGCCACGAAGCTGAGGCCCTGGCAGTAGCCCACCTCCACGTCCAGCAGGGAGTAGGCCTTCAGCAGATTGTAAAGGGAGAGCTGTCCCACCCCCAGCTGGGTGGAGAAATACGGGTGGGTGGGGAAGGTCCGTCCTGTGGTCACAGACACACACACACACACAGCACTGCCATGAGCACAACCATAACCTAACAAAGAGGTGCAGTGGCAGCTCTGTGCTGCTGTTACAGGCTGATTGGTCAGCCTTTACCTGAGTGTATAAAATGAGCCAATCAAGACACACTTGAAATGAACTACATTACTGTGATGCTCAGTAATGGGTGCCTTCTATTATAAATCTAAAATTTTGGTCACCATTTCTCTAAAGCTAGTAAAATAAATGAAAAAGGACAAAATGAGGAACAGGGAAATGACATATATGGACAATTCTTATGAGTAAACATCAGCGGTTTGTTGGTGTTGTAGTACTCGGGTGGGGTCTCCGTCTCAAGACCACTTTTTCACTAGCTTGTTCTAGTCTTGGAATTGAAAGTATTTCAATTTGGCCAAGAATCGGTCTTGGATTACAGCATCGTTCAAACTCGTAATTTTAAATTGCGACGCAATCTAAGTTATTTTATTTATTTGTAAGAAGACCCAGAGGGCAGCACTGCCCTGCAAAGAACAGGTGAGATGTCAGTGTCTGTTGTTATTATATTTGCCTACTTTAATCGCAAAAGTGATTTTGTAAGACGTGAGCATGCTCGGCTGTACAGCGAGCTGTAAAGGCTCGGGCCATTTTGTAAGACACGAGCATGCCCCCCCCCCCAAAGTCTCTGTCCTGACTCAGCCTTGACCCCCCTCCCCCAAAGTCTCTGTCTTGACTCAGTCTTGCCCCCCCCCCCCCAAAGTCTCAGTCTTGACTCAGCCTTGACCCCCCCTCCCCCAAAGTCTTGACTCAGACTCTAGCCATCAAGGTCTTGGTCTTGAATCGGACTCATTATTGGCGGTCTTGTCCCCATAATTAATGTTATTAACATTAGTGAACATCAGCAATGTTAAAAGGTACTTCCAAAATAAACATTCCTTTTTGTGATTGTTCAAAAAACAAAGGAATCAAAATCTGCCAGCCTAAGTGTGAGGTGGATTATGTTATTGTGTGCTTTTTGTCTGCAAACATGACCTGAAAATCTCAAGTGAAAGCAGATGTTTCCTCAGTGTCGTTCCTCGACAGTGAAGCAAGCTACCCAACCGCCACATCAAAGCCATTTTTACGCATGAGCTCCGGACAGTTTCCGGAGAATCACGTCCCGCACCTGGTTTCCCTTTCACACATGTGGCACACAACAAGAGAAGCCCCTTAATCTTGCCGTCTCTCCCCTTAGCCATGTTTGCTGGGGTCTTATTCCTGTAAATGATCCTTCTTCTTTGCCCGCAGATGTTTGTATTCTCCCTTTTTTGTGCCATTCGAATGATAGAAACGCAATTAACACACACTCATTCGTCGTGGTGATTCCTCCAGAAATCCCCCTGCTCCATTTACACATGGGGGTCAGTAGTAAATTACCTGCTCTTTGTACAAGGGTAAAGTCTGTTAAAGTACAATTAATTTGGATATTTGCATTCGCACTTACAGCCCCTCTGGTGCATGTCTGAAAGGGGCTCAGGTAATCAGAATCCTTCTCCACCTTCAGAAAATACTGACTGCCTCAAAGCATCTGCCCAGGAAACACCGCAGCTTACCCAGGTCCACCAGTATGGCATGCTGCTGCCCAGTCAGCCGCTTCAACAGGTCCTGGTATGAGGTTTCCGGGGGCTGCAGCCTGAAAAGGGGGTGGAGACCCAGCCGGTGCTGTTGGGACAGGAGCCGCCATACCTCTCCCCGTCGGCTTTTAGGAACACCTAGCGGTCAGGTGGGAGACGCAGAAGTGAGGCAGGGAAAGGAATGTCTCAGGCACAGTGGTGAGAGATGCAGTGCCATAGGGGCACAGCATCTGGAGGTCTGCACTGCCATAGGGGCACAGCATCTAGGGGTCTGCACTGCCATAGGGGCACAGCATCTGGAGGTCTGCACTGCCATAGGGGCATAGCATCTGGAGGTCTGCATTG
>JAODKM010000034.1:16239305-16257034 GCA_026780845.1 Petrocephalus sullivani
AATGTCCTTGATTAACCCGCGCCTATTACTGTACGCCGTTTCCCTAACTCGAAAACTCCCTAAGTCGAATTTTTTTTCTGGTCCCGTTGAGTTCGACTTAGCGCGGTCCGACTGTATTTAATTTGGCCAAAGCCAAGATGGTCGTCCTTGGTGTGCACGTTTACCGAGGCAGATTGTCTCTGGACGGTCAGGTCACATGGGAAATTACCAGAAGATAAATGCTGGGAGGTGCACAGGAGATAACAGAAAGTGCATCCCACCGGCAGAAAGCCATTGGTAGGTTAGGCTGCTGACCTGCTCCGGAGAAGCTCGGGGGCGACAGACTGGTGCCTGCGGAGAGGGGCCTTCATGGGAGCCTGGCCCTCACTGAAGGAAATCCTTTTTTTGGCGGGCAGGTGCCCGAGGGTGTGAGGACGCCTTTGGAACTGCGGGTTGTCGGGGTCATCCTCGACATTAGACGGAGAGAGCGGACAGGGCGTTCCAGGGGGGGAGTCGCCCGAGAATTCATCCTGAGAGGAAGCAAAAACATTGTCAATATGCAGACTACTGTTACCTCAAGCACACGACAGAATGGTGCACACAAGCAAGGCACACGATACATAAGTGACCCCGCAAACAAAGCAATATACCACTTACTGACTACATCGGGGTCAACTTCGGTACACCCGGTCATACAATCCTAACTAACATTTCCAGTGTTCTGTCATAATTTCATGCGCATTCATCCAGTATTTTGTATCGTACAGCTTAATATGTCATGTTTTACATCTGACATGCATATAAAAAAAATATTTTTTATATATTTTTTTATTTTAATATTTTTTAATTATTATTTGCACTACTATCAAGAGAATCAAAATTTAACCTCACTGTATGACCACTGTATGACCCGACACACAGGTGAGACACCAGTGACGATTCTTTGACTTGATTTTACGCAGGTGTTAGATGTCATGTAAGGCATTATCCAGTTTCGGTACTCAGTACAATGAGCCTTGTCTTTGTGTTTTCCAAAACTGACCAATCAGAATGTTTATGTCCAGTAGAGGAAGTGGGTGGCTTGCTGCTTCTCGTGCTTTTACCAGTGCACATTGTCAATTCAAGGTTTTCCTGAAACTTGACTTGGGTTTCGGGGTAAAAAAAAATAATCAGCATAAGCCAAGATATTTTAACAATGAAAGTATTCTCCCTGGATTTCGCTTTTATGCAGATCCTACTGCAGCCCAGTGCAAAATGAAAGCTGGCCAGCTTATGTAGTACAGATGCATAAATGAGACTCTAAAATAGAACTGCCTTTTGCTAAACTTAGGCTACTGTATATGCTGCTGAACTCACGTGCATCCAAACACTACAGAATGAGCTTCACACTCAGCCGAACCCCACCAACCATGAATGAGCCGCACACTTACTCGACCTACAGGTCCACTCAAGCTACCCAAACAAAAACGCAGCAACGCAACGTGCGACAGGCAGCACGTCCACTGGGAGTCAAGCCTGTTTACTGGATTGTGGAGAGGAAAGGTCAGTGTGTATCAGCAAGCTAAGAGCTGTGCTTCCTGACAGCCTAAACTGGCTGCTTCCTGCTACCGTCAGAACAGCGCGTTTACGCGTCACAAACTAAAAACATGACATACTGTGTGTGAATATATATACAGTATGTATATGCACACCACACAGTGTACACACACACACACACACACAGTCCCCAAGCACCCTCACACTCGACTCGAATATGTTAGTGAATAAGTGACCTATGCATTAAATCAATGCCAAATTCATATCACATGACTCCATTCATTTCTATGGGCATAACCCAACCTTACCTTAACTTGACCCCTACCCAGCCCTAACCTTAACCAAAAGTAACCAAACAAAACTTTGGGCTATTGAGGTTATCCGTGTGCTGACCGAAAAAATGTCCCCATAATGTTACGGGTTTGTTATCACTTTGCAGGGAAATCTGGTCACCACAATGTAATAATTAGAAACACACACATACTCAAACAGACATATATATGCCTGTCATTTTCCTATACGTGTTGGCATGAATATAAGGCAATGTCATTTCCCCAAAAAGAAAACATCTAAAAAACTCGGGTCATCTTATTTTTGAGTTCAATAATTTAAATGTCATTATACAACAGCAGATGGCGTAAATCGTCCGCTCCCCGGCTAAAGTCTGCTCCATACTTCAGACATAATCAACGTCGTTTCAGCAATGCGACGTTTTGTGAACGCAGATCGCAGCCACTGTCGACACCAGACTGACATTATGTTACGCCATGGGGTTGGTGCTAGCGTGCTTTGTACCGCACCGCGCTTACCTTTAAACGCAGCAGATAATATGTGAATTTGCGTATTTATGTCAATCGTGAATGTAGCGACTGTGTGTTGTTTGCTGTGGAATGCGTGAATATTCAGAACACTTCTGTCCTGGACGCCAGAGACAGCCTATTCATATTAGATTGACATGCCTGGTGGGAACGCTCTCCTCTGCCTCCAAGCCAAACTGCATAAAACACTGCATAAGAGAAGATCCCAGACAGCAAAACTTGGTCAGACATCCCTCACCCACAGGTGGGAGAAGCACAAAGGTATCCTGAAGACGTCAAACCGAGCAATATGTACGCTTTCATATAAAATCAGATGGATGCTCACGTGCTCGAAGCTGCCAATGTTCCCCAAGCTGCCCATGCGCCCTCGCACTCGACTCGCTCCCTGGGAACACCGTGCAAATACGTTAGTGAATAAGTGATCTATGCATTAAATCATTGCCAAATAACAACAGTTAAAAAAGAAAATACAGTCAAGTACGGCTATACACATTTACTTTTAGAAATAACACGTGGCAACAGCACGGAATTATTGAAACATATTGGCTTAAGGATGTAGCTTAAATAAATATTTCATTTTTATAAGGCAATATTTAGACACTATCAGTATCAGCCAAGGGAACACTAAGGAGATAGGCCAGTCAAATGGCATCCAGCAGACGACTTTTCAAAACACTGGAGAATATCAGAAAGTAATATTTATCTGTCAGAATGGCAGGAAGGACGTACCCTTGAGAAGATATTCTCCAGGGAGATGGTTAGGGAGCTGCGGGCCTTGGTCTTCAGGATGTCTAGCGAGAAGCGAGCACCAGGAAGAGTGCTGTCGGACACACTGCTTTTTGGGGCATCCTGTCACAGGGCAACACACCAAACCTGGTCTATTGCTTTACACCCAATCCGGTCCTCAGGCAACCAAAATCGCTCCATGTTCTTGCTCCTTCCGAGCTCCCTGCCAGACAGTCCACATTTTTGTTCCCTCCCAGCTCCCGGAGCAAAAACGTAGACTGTCTGTGGGTCCCTGAGTACCGGACTGGGAAACACGGCTTTAGACAAGACGCTTGCATGTGTACCGAACAACAACCTAGAGAGAAGCGTTAGCACAGTGGCATGCATTGAGGAACGCTTCGGTACTTCAGTTCAGTCACTTGTGCTGAATCTAACAGCTTTGTGGGTTTGTAAGTGACCTGCCCATGGCGTCCTTCTCCGGGAGGCGGACGTGCTATAGGGTCCTTGAGCACAGCCCTGTTCTGAGTGCTCTGATACCCCCTGGAGACGCCGTCCATCAGGGAGTTGAGGCTTTAGGAAGACAATTACCTGGGGAGCCTCTCCAACATGCAGGTGGACCTTCTGTTTCTCCTGACACAGCTGCCTCAGGTGGATAATCAGCAGCTCGTTCTCTTCCTGATCAGTGGCAGGCTTCATAGTCTGCAGTGTGGGAGAAAACGGGCAGCAACGCCATTTTATAGAAATGGCTATTAAAAAGCAACATCCCCTTCAACGGCACAGGAGAGAGTCTGACATGGGGGATACACAACTTGGTAATTTAAATACAAATATTGTTACGACCTGAACACTTTCGAAGATATCGGCTTGTTCCTTATTAGTCAGCTGAGAGAGGTGTCTCTGAATGGCCAGTTTGGCCCGGGGCGGGTAAAGACCTGAGCAGACACAGGAAGGCCAATCGGTGAGGAGGGCACCCCCTGTGATGCATCACGAGCTAGTAAGCGGTGCCGCGGGGCGCCGTGCACCTTCAATCCGTTCGCAGAGCTTGTGCAGAGCATGCATGGGGCAGGCCTCACACAGCTTCACCTGCGTCTTGGGGCTTCGCAGGGCGGCGGCCATGCAGAAGGCTTGCTTCAGAGTCAGCATGACTTCGTCCACCTGTGGAGGAACATTCGGGGGAAACACCAGGCATCTCTATGTGTGACATTCCTCCTGGCTGGTAAAATTCAACAGGTACGCATTCATGTCAGAGCTGAAATCTGTGGGAGGTAATCCTAGCCTCAGAATTCCTTTGCCTCTCCGATAATATTTTGAGTCATCTCTGATAACAAAAGTATTAGAAGGAGGGTCTTGTTACAATAGCGCAGTGTTTCCCAATCCGGTCCTCAGTGACCCATAGCCAGTCCATATATTTACTCCCTCCCAGCTCTCTCTATGAAGCAAAAATGTGGACTGTCTGAAAGGGAGCTCAGGCGGAGCAAAAATGTGGACCAGCTGGGGTCACAGAGGACCGGAGTGGGTGACACTGCAATAGTGTATAGAGGAAGTCACTCACCAGAGACTCACAGGCACACTGGAACACATAGCACACATATTGACAGGCACCAGGCTCCTCTGGTTCACGGCACACAAACCCAAAGTGATCCGTTTGCTTAATTCCCTATCAATTGATCAAAAACAAAATCAATAAAACAAATCAGGACGAAAAATAGCAAACATAAAATCACGGAATTGTAATCAGTCTATTTAAGCGCAAGATATCTGCATGTTACGGGGTTTTTAAGGTCATTCAGAGTCGTGAACCATGTATTCTGTGGCACGGAGAGTGCCTTAAAATAACACATCGATCTTCCAGCAGTCACACACATCAGTGGAAAAACCAAGGCCACCTTAGATGCCATTTGCATGAAGTTTAAAAACATTTTACACAAACCTGTGAACAGCAGGATATTTCTTTGAAATTCCTTTCCAGCACTACCGTCTTGCTGTCGGGGCTAATGAGATTCACCTCAAAGCGTCCAACCTATGAGGGGAAGGTGGTCAAGAGAGACAATGATCGAGTAGAAGACAGAGCAAGACATCCCATAATAACCATGTGAGTCAGAGCCTCCTTCAGTCCAAATGTACACATGAGCGAGGTCAAGACTGATGACGGGGGGGGAAAGAGAGCGGGTGACTGACTTCTAAAGTAAATAAAAGACGGAAATCCTGCCAAGGCAAACAGGCTGCACTGGGCTCCCAGGCACATTAGCCGTAGCAACTGCCTTTAATAAAATGTCAGGTTTACAAATAAGGAAAGCATTTGACTAAAGCTCCCAGCTCCCATCTCCACATTTGCCTGCACAAATAACGGTCTTTTTCTGCCGATGAAATGCCTGTCAAGCTACAGGATCGATGTCTGCGAATGTTACTTCAGTGACATTGACAAACATGCTGTGGGACAAACAATGTCTGGCTGGTGTGACAGAACAAAATCAGATTTCAGGGCAGAAACAGATTTAACATCGACTGGCCAGCGTAGCGCATCTGCATGTCTGCCTTAGGGAAATCATTTCCAGGAAAACGACTTCACATCGAGGGAGTACTGTTTGATTGAACTGTAGATGAGCCACCAGCCTTAGCAACAGAGACTTGTACACTTTGACTGCATACAGTGGGGTGTGGATGACTGATAAATGGGAAGTAAATGTAGCAGTACCTGAAATAGCATGGTGCAGTTCTTCTCTGCATCAGAAGGCTGTACATGACTAGGAGCACTGGCATGCCTCCTGCGCACAGGAGACTCTGACCCTGCTTCCTTCGGTTTCAGACTGTTACATCGAACACGGAACTCCCTCTGCCCACCTGGCCCTGGGTCTTCCAGGACGCACACGGACAGGGCTTCATGAAGGCCAGCCAGGCTCGGGCTGCCAGTGAGGCCCCGGTCCCCCGTCACACCCTTCTCAGTCGTGCTGACGTCCTTTGCGTCTACCCGGCCATCATCGACCCCCTCATCGCCCACGATGAATTGGACGCAGGGATCCACAGAGTCACAGGCACGCTTCTGCTCCACCGTGTGCTGGAACTCAAGGACGCAGTCGTCGATTAGGGTGGAGGGCACCTTCTTGTGGGCCACGGTCACCTTGCCGCGGTACAGCACTTCAAACTTCTGAGAGTTATAGAAGGCTTCTTCGCCACTCTGCTTGACCTTCGCGTCCTCTTTAAGGGCAGCCTTGGACACTTGCCTGATACTGCTGATGACTTCTGGAACCTGGTGGAAAGAGTAAGAGGAACAGGACTGAAAGCCATCTGGAGGGAAGAAAGTAGGCACCCAAACATCAGCAAACACCAGCCCATCTGGTGGTAAAGCGTGTAATGACCTCATATGGCAGTTGGGGATTCAGTGAGAATCCAATACAGTGGATATTTCCACACCAATAGAGTAGAGTTACCACCTAAAATGCAGAGGGCATGAGTTCTGTGGATCCGTACGATCAGAGATTGTCCTATAAGTGCAGCAGATCACGAAAGACTGACACCGTAACCTGAAGCACTGACCGTGCAGTGAGGTACACCGTCAGCTGCACTGGCAGGTTCCCACTGCACTGGCAGGTCCGCACTGCACTACTTCCTGTGTGAGTGCTGGGCGATACTGCCGAGCAGCACGGGAACAGAGAAGCAGCGGGGTCTGCCGCACGCGCCGCCGTCAGACACGTAATCAGACATGAGTGGTGAATGACACGCAGACCGGAAGCCCACTTGCAAATCTTCCAGATAACTGCATTTATGCACCGAGTTACAGATCACATCAGTTCTAGCGCCTGGAATTTGACAAGAGCAAAACCAACACTATAGGGAAATGCCCATCTGTGTGTCTGAAAATTTGTCCATTTGTAATTTCTGGTGTTTATACATTAGTGAGCTGTGCGGGTGCTCTGATGTATGCTCGTAGGGATTCCAGGCAGAAAAAGATGGCTCCTCAACACTGACTTCTCAAATAACCTGACACAAAATTCAAAATCAGGACACCTGACACACCTTAATGCAATGTTCTAAATTTTTAACAATGTATATCACCATTAACATCATCAAGGTCCCGACCATCCACCTTCATATGCTCAGTCAACTCGAAACCCTTCAAAACACAGAGACCGTTACGCTACGTTTCAATTCCAAATCTACTCTGGTGCACACATCAGAAAATATATTTTGGAAGAATCTATTTTAAAAATTCTAAAGGGCAGGCAGGTGGTGTAGTAGTTAAGGATGCAACTGTGTAATCGAAAGATTGCTGGTTCGAGTCCCCGACCCACAAGCACTACATGAGGCACCCTGAGCATGGTACCGTCCCCAGGCACTCACATAGCTGCCACATGGGTTAAATGCAGAGGACACATTTCATCGTTGTGTGCTGTGGTGCATCAACAATGACGATTAATCACCTTCACTAAATCTGAATAGCATGTTGGTTTAATTTGCCTTAAATAAAAATGGCTGTGCTGACTTCAAATACAAAATTAGTGTTACAGATCATCATCATATATTTAAAATCTTTCATATGAGATTTTGTGGAGAAAAAAAAACATGGCATAATTGCTGGAAGAAAATGGTGAGTCAGTATATAGCAGAAGTGGAAAGTTCAGGTCCAGAAAGTACAAATCCAGGCCAAAGTTTTGTTTCAACCAACCAGTTGACTACTCTCTGACTGTCACTCTTCATGTTCAACTGGTTGGTTGAAACAAAACCTTGGCCTGGATTTGTTCTGGACCTGAACTTTCCACCACTGGTATATAGTACATCCACAGCAGACTTCAGTTACCAAAGTCAACAACATGGGTAAGAGAGCCAAACAATGGAAAATCACATCACCTGACCACCTGCTGCAGTATTTACAGTGCAGGAATACAACTGGCGTCTTTCCTCTATTCAGGGTGTTTTTATAGGCGGTTCTCTCTTAACCGTTCTGTTAGCTAATTAAAAATCACCTCGCTTTTCAACATGCGTCCCTGCATACAAAGCAGCTCGGAAACTTTCCACCTGCCCCAAGCCACAGCAGACGGCAAAGATTATCCGAGCGGATGGGGGGGGCGGAAAGTCGCATTACAGCTGGCAGCACCCAGGGACCCCCACAGCCCGCATGTCGCACTGCTTACGCAGATCTCACGGAAAGCTCAGCAGTGAAGGGACGCCGTTGACTAGCGATACCGAGGTCATGTAAACCTGCAGTCTGCGGTCACCCATCACACATCTCCCTTAGGCTCAGTCTAACGTCTCCATCTTAACAACCAGAAGGGAATGAGCAGAAGTGAAAGCCTCGCGTTATCCCCTCGCATCCCACTTTAACACCATTGATCTTACACAGCCCGACAACAGGGGAAATCATTCATCGCCGTCTCCTAAATCCTCATATATGTTCCACCACTGTTTAATTGTTTAATTGTTTAAGAAAAGGATCTAAAAGCAGAAACATATTACATATCTACCATTTATGGTACTATAGATGGGGAATTACAGAACTCAACTTGAACTAATAGCTTCAGGGACCATCACAGAAAATAAATCTGGTTGGTAGATCCGAAAACAAACATGTTTATATGAACAAACTGTCATAAAATTGTTCAGCAAACGCAGTCAGTTTAGCAAGCGAGTGATACACCCCTGAATAATGTTGCCTGCTGCCCAAATGTATGCACATTAATTACACAGCGATGTGGCATACGGTAGGACTGCTATATAACAAGTGTGTGCTTTCGGCAGATCATTTGCAGGCCTGAGTGAGCGCTGTGCAAGTCGTTGAGTCACGGCAGCGTGCGATGCCGCGAGCTAAGCAACCGACGTCAAGCGGGGGTTTATAGCAGAAGTTATAGCAGACAGTGGGGACAAGGGTCACTCTGAAACAGGGAAAGGAAATGGAGCAAATACCAAGCCAAAAACAGCATCATCAAACTTTCAAAGGCCCGATCTAGGCCACAACATAAAAGTAAAAGTACACTCATATGCCTCATTTTTGTGGCACCTTTTCAAAAGCAGTGGAAATTTGCAAATTCAGCTTCTAAATACACAAAAGCCATCCATTTATTGATTGAAATGCAAATCACTTGACTGAGGATATCAGCAAAGTACTGAGGATATCAGCAAAGTACTGAGGATATCAGCAAAGGACTGAGGATATTAGCAAAGTTTAGTTTGAAGTTGCATTAAACATAATGTGCTGTCATTGGTTTCCTGTACATTTAACAGTGGCAATATCAATTAATTTTATTACACTGGTGGAAAAGATCAAGCTATATGAGAAATGAAGTAGACTATCAAAGGAAGCCCCTTGTTCAGCGGGTTAGGCCTCTG
Source organism: Petrocephalus sullivani (assembly GCA_026780845.1). Lineage (NCBI taxonomy): Eukaryota > Metazoa > Chordata > Actinopteri > Osteoglossiformes > Mormyridae > Petrocephalus > Petrocephalus sullivani. Next base: position 16,248,686 of record JAODKM010000034.1, read on the forward strand.
TGCCTCTGATCAGGTCATCGCTTTGAATCCCATCTTCAGCAAGTTACGTCTCAGTTAGGCCCTGAAACCTGACCTCTATGGCAAGCAGTTTTAGCTTTCATTTGTTTTTAGAGGATATCACAAATTCAGTTCTAACTAGTTAGAATGCAAATTCTTGATATCCATCCAGGAAATTCAATTGTCACTTCAATTGTATTTCTGATATCACAAATTCAGTTCCAACTACTTAGAATGGTAATTCTTGATATCAGAAATTCTATTTTAACTAGTTAAAATGGCAATTCCTGATATTGGAAATTTTATTTTGGCTAGTGAGATTCGAAACAATTTCCTCATTTATTTCAGTGGGAGTTGGAATTTTAACTAGGTAAAATTCCAACTCCCACTGAAATAAATGAGGAAATCAAGAATTCAATTGTAACTAGTTATGATTAAAATGTAATTATTATCTAGTTACAATTCAATTCCTGATATCAGAAATTGGATATTCAGTTAGTTAAAATGTTATTCCTGATATCAACAACTGGCATTTTGACTAGTTCGAACTGAATTTCTGATATCAGAAATTGGAATTATGACTAGTTAAAACTGAATTATAACTAGTTGAATTTGAATTCCTCATATTAGAAATTGACATTTGAACTATTTAAAATTCCAACTCCCACTGAAATAAATGATAAAGTCCTTTTGAATCTTACTAGCTAACATGTAATTTCCTATATCAGATTTTTTTTTATATCAAGTATCAGCATTCTAACTAGTTGGAACTGAATTTGTGATATTAGAACACATTATAGCTAGTTACTTAATTTAATTTCTGATATCAGGAATGTGCATTATAACTAGTTAGAATTTAATATGTGATATCCACTAAAAATGAATTAAAGCCCTTCCGGAAATGCTCCTGGATGCCAGGTTAAAGACAGACCCTGTGCTCCAAGCTTCACTCGGGGATTCAAAGGTTTTATTTGTCACGTGCAACCACAACCTGTCCAACCACAATCTGCAGGTGGCCAAAAAAGTGAAAGCAATAATATATAAAAGAAAATATCAGTATTATAAGAAAAGCAGATACGTGTAAAGTAGCTTGAGTAAGGTGCAAATGTTTAATTACAACTGGCAATTAAGTGTTACGTCACACTTGTTTGCGTGCGTCTCAAAGGGGAGCAAGACGGGAACTGATTTCTAAAGGAACTTTTCCAGAAAGGTTGCACAAAGGTGTTTTATGAAGCAGGCACAAACAGACCCGGGCGGGGTACGTGCGCTGTGGACAGACTGCCTTGTCTTTGATAACACAAGCAGACATCCTGTGATTCAGCCTCGGTTAAAATCAACAAAGTTAGACATGCGAGAACTAGACAGATTTGTTTATATGCTGAGATTGCTAAAACGTAATACGAAGTAATCGCATGTTAATGAAACGCTTAACAAGGGGAATTGCCGTTTTAAATTGAAATGTTACAGATTCGCATGTCAGTTACTAAAATGTTTATTGCTACACTGTAGACAATCTAATTTGTTTTTTTGCATTTAGCTAAATGTGCATTAAGGGACGCTAGAACAGACTGTGTGTATAATAATACAGCCAGTTCAGACAGAAATACCCAAAATAGGTTAAAATAAAAGGACCATCGGGTTTCACTTTCTCCATGTCTCTTTCAGTCTAGTCCAGAGGTATCACTTTGTGAAACAGACCAAACTCTCCAACTCTCACCTAATTATAGGTGTGCTCCTCCAGGTTACAGGTACCTTGTTACAACATTGAAAACGCAGTTTATATGCTTATTTAGAAGGCTGTAGCTCATCGCGTTTAAGAATACACCTGCTTTGGCGCGTATGTGTATTATCATTACGGTAACACTTTACTTGAGGGGCCACAAATAATGCAGTAATACATGCTTAGTAAATGCATTAATTAACCATTAACTATGGGTTATTTCATCATTAATTAATGATGACGATTCATGTATTCTTTATTTTTAATCATTAACTAATTCATGTTCATGATTAGTACTTCAGTTGTCAATGAGGTACTACTATGATTTGTGGCCCCTCAAGTAAAGTGTCACCATCATTACTATGATTACTTGCCTGGCTGGGATGGCTCGCCTTAAAGACATGGCACGCCATCTCCGACTCGGGGTCGTCCGGCTGGCTCCGGATAAGGTAGGCGAAGTACGCGTGGTCGTGGCTGTTGTGAATGAACCTCGATATAAACTGCGCTTTATGCTCGAATATAAACACGGAAAGGTTGCTGGATCTCGCCGGGACGCATCGTACGAAAGGCGGAGCGACGCTCAGCTCGACTTCCCTGGGCTGAGCCGGACCCACGGCGCTCCTCTCGCCTCTCCTCCGGATCTCTGCAACGAGCCACGGCAGCATAGGCAGCGTAGTCCGCTGGTCCATAGCAGACCATCCCATGTACCAAAGCGTGAACCTCCGGTGCGCCTTGCAGGGATGATCATCGCCTCTGACCTCCTGCTTCTCTGCAGCCTCCATCTCTCCGCTCGGTTCCAGCACACGCGCACACGCACACACACACACACTCGCGTTAATGCATCAGTCTACCGGCTTTCCAGAAAGTGCAAACAGAAATTAATTACAAAACCCCAAAAGGAAATGACTGTCAGATAAGCAAACTAAAAATTCAATTAGTTACAAAACAGTAAAACAACTTCCGAAAATAGCGCGTGCCCATTAAGTTATATTCTAATAGATTAACATAATGGAGTGAGGCATTTGCGGAGCGCGTACGGGAAAGATGCGCTATTTATATCCGTCCCCAAGAAACATCCCCGGAACGCATAACAAGCGCCCTTTGCATGCTGCAGCCGTCCGCGCTAATGACTCTGCCGGCTACCTGCCCTGCGGTTCGGTCCCTAAGCGCCTTTATCTTAGCGCGTCCTCCGCGGTCCGGGCTCGCTAGCTGTGAGGCGCCAACAGGAGCGGCTGCGGGCTCAGGGGCTCCCAGGGAGGCGTGGCCGCCCGTGACAGTAGCGGAGCGGCCAGGCGCGCACTCGCCGTGGGAGGAGCTTACTCTGCCGGGGAGCAGCGGAGCGGCCAGGCGCGCACTCGCCGTGGGTGGAGCCTCCTCTGCCGGGGAGGCGTGGCCGCCCGTGACAGCAGCGCAGCGGGCCAGGCGCGCACTCGCCGTGGGAGGAGCTTACTCTGCCGGGGAGGCGTGGCCGCCCGTGACAGCAGCGCAGCGGGCCAGGCGCGCACTCGCCGTGGGAGGAGCCTCCGCTGCCGGAGAGCCGTGGCCGCGCATTCCGGGAAGGAGGAAACTCCGCACAAGGATAATCGTTTTTTCTTTTCCCTTATTACTCCTTCATCCAATATGTGTTTAAGATTAAATACCAAAAGAAACTGATTAATTATACTGAACCCCATCAAACTGTTTTATCAGCCCTGATGAAAAGAGACAAAATCAAAATAATATGTAATTAATTCATTAAGAATGCATTTCTCTGAGACCGACTCTGTTAACGTTTTTTGCTTTCTTTTGCATAAAACCTTAAGAACATTGTTAATATCCATACCTGCTTGTTAGGTGTAACTTTGATATCATGAGGGAAAAAAACAATTAGTTTGGACTTGTGATTAAATATGTACCTATTTTCTTGAGCTCCCTATTCCCAAAACAGAAGGGGCGCTGAGTTTAAACCAGCCGTGCCATGCTTTTTAGAAAGCATGTAAGCATTTTTTACTTCTCCTCGTGGTTCGCTTTGCCATCTTGGACTTGGAGGATACATCATGTGCACGAGTAATGAGAGTATCTGCAAATAAGGCTGTGAGTCAGTATGCAGGTAAAATATATTTATCTGTTAGATAAATATATGCTACTGAATTATTGGTTTGCTAGATGGATAATAACGACAATATGTAAATAAATTTGTCAAAGAGATTGAAAAGCAAAGACATCAGGCAATATTTCAAATTTTTGCTATAAATTTTGTTCTGATAAATGGTGACTGTTCTAAAGCAACAAAATTATTTACAGAGATGCGATGTGTCCAATCTCGTTACTTTTCAACCCCCTCTCCAATAAGTATGCTTATTTTACCTTACTTTAAAAATCACAGGCTCGGATTGCTTGGGGCCTGTCTTTGGTGATTTGTTTCTGCCGAAACTGAGGAGATTAAGATAAAACAATTAAGACGTACTTTATTAATTCCAGGGGAATTCTTTTAAACGTACAGTAGAAGGTAATTCATGAAATGGACAGATACAAACATATAGTGCAAAGACAGCGTGTAGAGTGCAAATAAAATTATGAAGTACACATGCAGCGCATAAACAGAAAACAAAGAAGTAAAAAATAAAGACTGATTAATTAAGACAAGAAAAATTATGATTCATCCAGTCCAAGCGGGCTGGATTCTGAATTACCTGCAAATGACGAACCGACTGCCTTATGAAAGATTTTCATTTGTTCAATGGTTTGCACTACATAGGCTACCCCACACAAACATTTACAAAACATTAGTGGTACTTATCAAAAAAGCGGTTGTTTATTTAATGCAATATTAACAGTACCTGCTAGCAAACTGCAACACTTCATGTGCCTGCGACCTGTTACAGCAAAGTAACCATTAATGGCATTCAGTGCGGTTCATGCAGTTAATCAATATACAGTTATTCACCAAGGAGTAATGAATATGGTGTCTTTATAAACTCAGTACAGGAGTACGGCTTCGACTATGCAAGTTCCCATTATACTGTATTACTAACATACTGCAGTTTGGTTTCGTCCCACTGGCGTTTCAATTGCGCCACCTAGCGCTCCTTTTGTTAATGACGGATATGCTGATTCACTCACCCGCTCCCTCTGACATGGAATAGTTCATTTGATAGGGGGAATTGTGTATTAAATTCTAGAAAAACAAGGCGCCGTTGTAACTCTGATTTTGCACAATATTCAATATTATATTGTTTTATAACTTCGATTTTTTTGTCATATCTGCGTGTTTGTTTTATGTAAATTGTAATACACGGCGTCACCAAAATACGCCACCCCCCCCCGTAACTGTTTCAACTTCGAGCTCAACGTGCAGAGGCGGAAGCGTGAGAAATCTGTCAAGTGGCAGTCCGACTAAAGTGGACCCTTAATATACTAACTAGTTAGCCTAAAACCATAGCAGTTATAACTGGGGCTAAATGGAGGGACAACGCTGGTTACCGCTGGAGGCCAACCCCGACGTATGTGTTAAAACAAGTTGCTTTATTTTTAAATCATTGGGAATTGTAGTTCGCTAGCTATCGCAGGCTGGCTCTATGGGGAACAATGGCTGATGGTGCTTTTCTCCCCCTTTGCCTTTCAGGTTATGAACCAAGTGAGTAAGTGCGCCGCAGCCCGGCCCTTTGCGTATGCATGCGGGGTTTCGGCGCCGGGATCGGGCGGCCGGGCGTGCGGCGTCCCCCGGCTGCTGTGGCCGCCGTCCCGGCCGAACCGCGCCCCGCCGCCCCGTGTCCGGGCGATAGTCCCCCGCTTCTGTGGGGCTGCTGCCTAATCGATCTGCTCATGTCCCCCTTACTAACCGTGCACCGCTCCCGCAATCAAGGTAGTAATCCCCACTGATTTGTGATTAAAAATGTAATGCAGGTAATAGGTATAATATCATGTCCATCTGTGTGCAGAATTGAATTAAGAACCCTGCACGATTCCGGCCGGTGTCTCTCTGTTAGCTGACTTGCCCATTGCCATGGGTATCCGTGCATAACCATGTAACAGTCTCAGCAAATGACACGCTGCCCTATGTTCTGCCCGAAGTTTCTGCGGCAGCTTGGTCTGCAACCCTCCTGGCAGTTCGGAGATGTGTACGGCCTGGAGCCTGAGCTGCTCAGCATGGTGCCCAGGCCCGTGTGTGCGGTCCTGCTGCTCTTCCCAGTCACAGAGAAGGTAGGGTGCCCAGCATCCGAATGCCCAGTCATTTACGTACAGTCATCATACATGTCTCCTTCGGTGGACCTCTCCCTAATCGGCTTATTCTAGTAATGGTGAAGCATTGGCTTTGTATACCATCTCCAGAAGATGGTGTTTATTGATCAGTTCCATCTTTTCTACCCAGTATGAATCCTTCAGACTGGAAGAGGAGGCCAAAATTAAGCAGCAGGGACAAGAAGTCAGTGCCGAGGTTTATTTCATGAAGCAGACGATAGGCAATGCCTGCGGGACAATAGGCCTTATTCACGCAGTGGCAAACAACCGAGGGCTCCTGGAATTCGGTAAGTGGCCGTGTTTGCAGCACGCTGTGCATCGTAGCGTGTTGCCCAGCCGAATTTAGACACTGAAGGTATTATTTGCGGTCCAGCCTACAAAAGTGCCCCCGTGTCGCCAGCTGGGCCGCGTGAGGAATCTCTGGTGCTCACCCGCGTCGTTCTTGCCTCGCAGAGCCCAGCTCCGCCTTGAAAAAGTTTCTTGTCCAGTCCAGCCCCATGAGTCCCGAGGAGAAGGCCGCCTTCCTCGAGAGAGACGAAGTAAGTACCCTTCATGGGCTGCGAGGTGGGTGTTCTTCTCTTTCTGCCCTGACAGACAAGATTAGACGTGATAGGGGCAGCAGATCTGCTTATTGCTTATTAGCCCTAACACTTTGTGGTCATATGATGGCATGTTGGATCCTCCTAGAGTATCCGTGTAACACACGAGTCCAGCGCTCAGGAAGGACAGACAGAGGTGAGTACTGCAGCTTTACGTGTCTGTGTTGCCATGGAAGTTTCAACTGTTGATTTATTATTGAAGACGTTGATTATCTTCACAAGAATAACGAGAATGATCTGTGATTAATTGATTGACTATTAATGTTGTGTATATTAAGTAATATCAGTTGTCATAATGGACATCTCATTCAAGAAATATTTGTAATCATTTATTTATGAACTTAGGTTCTTAATTCTTTTAACTTTATAACTTGTGAGCATATATGTAAGGGGGCATTGTATAGATTTCTTTCTCTGCTATAATTTTTTTTCAGGCTCCAAGTTTAGATGAAAAAGTGGATTTGCACTTCGTTGCTTTTGTAAATGTCGGAGGACACCTTTATGAACTGGGTAAGATCAGCAGCATTTCCTTCTGTCCATTTGCTATTGGAGGTAGTTTTTGTATGCAGCTTTGTAGGAATTTTAATGCATTGTCTCCGAAGTGCAAAACCCAACATATTAAATATAATACGATTTTTTTCTTAATATTACATTTCCTTAATGTTTTGTTTTCTTAATGCATTTTCAAAACAAGAGTGCCACAGGCCACAGGTGCATTAAACACATCAGCCCGATTATAGGATTCTGGTGTTTAGCGGAAACGTTCATTAAACTAAATCAAAAGCAAAGCAGGACCTGTTCTCAGAATTTTCCATAGATTCCGCGTTGTGGTCAGCACTCTTATACGCTATTATTAGGAGTGTTTTTCTGTTCTTCGTCGTTTTGCTGCTAGCCAATTGTTGCGAGCTACCAAGTATAGTCATAGTAAGCTGATTCCACTGACGCATCAAAAAGTGCTGGGTAACTTAACTAAGGATTAAGTGGTCAAATTAATTTGTTTTGTATTCATTCATAGTTCATATGTTTCACTTTGATAGACCACAGGTCCCATAAAGGTAGCATGACTGAATCTCTTTCGCTAAATTTCGAGATTTGGGGCTTTTGGGCAGTAAGAGTACTTCTGGCAATTTCTAAACGTACAAAATGAAAAGTTAGCAGTGGAAAGGCATGGACACAGTTCATTTGCATGATCACAGACGCAGTTCATTTAAATAGATTGTATGTATTTTTAGCAGATTACTCGCAGAACCGGCCACTACTGATGCTGCTTTATTTGCTTGCTTGCCTGCTTGTTTGTTTATGCCCTCACTAATTCGTCCTGCATAGTAAATCTGGTCCTTCATTTGTGCCATTCTTTGTAAAAGTTATGCTTAGCTGTTCTACACGGTAAACAAACAATGATGAACCTGGGGAACTTGGCCAACGTATACTTTCCCATATACTGTTTTGATAATCATTCTTCTTCTAATACTGCGAAAATATTTTTTTTCTCTCTCCAATGTTATTTCTCCTAGATGGCCGTAAGCCTTTCCCTGTTGTCCATGGGAAAACCACAGAGGACAGCTTCCTAGAGGTAAAACTGCACGCATCTCGCACTCTGATCTGCCCATCACTGATATTTATTCTGTGAAGTTTACTAAATGCATTTGCCATACTTATTATGACAGGTTCATGTGTTTCTATGTAATGGGTAACCTAATGATGTAATGGGTGATGTAATGATCGTTTTCATTTCAGGATGCCACTGTGGTCTGTAAAAAATTCATGGCCCGGGACCCTGAGGAGCTCCGCTTCACCGTGGTGGCTTTCTCC
>JAODKM010000034.1:16258175-16275689 GCA_026780845.1 Petrocephalus sullivani
TTTCAACCCCCACCCCTCTGGAACTGAACAAACACGATTACCCCCCAATAAAACCAACAACCCCCCCCCCCCGCCCCCCCCCCCCCCCCCCCCCCCAAAAAAAAAAACCAAAAAAGCTTAAAATTAGAAACACTGGAATGGACACTGCATTCCTGCACCATGACTCAAGCGTGGGCCGTGGCAGTGAGAGAGTGCCAAGTCTTACCAATTACATTTCTGGAATAAGTACCAATGCATGTTAATTTCTGCCTTCTTCCCAAAAGCAGCGTGGAGCAGAAACGTGGAGCATAAGGCAAGGATGGCTCTTGGTAGGTTGCCAGTCCATCATAAGGTGCATGTACAAACAATGGGCCAACCCTGTTTTCATCCATTAACAAATACCAGTTCTTTGTTTTGGATATTGTATTCAGTGCTACTTTAAGGACTGGGGGGGCGTAGCTGTGACTGTTGGTACTCATTACTGCTCCTTTGGTGTTCTGTGTGGCTGTGTTCCACACCAATCCCTCCTTTATTTTAAGATTAGCCATCTGCACTTTATACAATAGTTAACGTTTTATCTGCAGTTGTGGCATTTGTTAATGTGACAGTTTCTCTATATCTCTTGTGCACAACAGCACGGATTAATAACTTTGATTATTTAACTTTGTAAAATACCCTGTTTTGTAACCGTTAAAATAAGTGGCCATTCAACTGAAGGAAATTTATTTTAAGAAAATACATTGAAAGTGGCCTTTTGCACAGCACAAGGCTGGCCTCACAACCACACACTGTCAGAAAATCCACTTTTAGAAAATCCTCGGAAGAATGACTTATGATGGTAAAAAAATAAAAACATCATCAGAATCCTCAGGCTTCGGCATTGCCTTGTGTAACAAAATGAAGTTCTGGTTAATAGTCTGCATTCCTTTAAACTGAATATTTGCAGGCATTATTCATCCTTAAGTGTTAGAGGAGCAAGTAATGGTGCAATAACTTGTATGTATGTAATATTTCAGCTGACTTTTATGACACCTCTTTATTTAGGCCATCGTGTTTTAGATATATAAAGGATATTGGCAGTAGGGGCATCTTTAGCATCTTTAAGTGGCTTTGTAGAAGTATTATAAATTAGGTCTAAGAAAAATGAAAAGAGACTATAGACTGTAATTGTGGTTATTAAGAAAACAGCCTGTTACCTTTTGAGTTATGCTTCTGGCTGATCTCATATGAATTTCCTTGGAAAATAAACCAGTGTTGCTCAGTCCTGCTCCTGGAGTCCCATCTGCCAGGAAGTTCTCACTCCAGCCTGACCTTAATTAGCATCAGGTGTTTCATAATGGCCTATTAATGAAGGTGGTAGGTTGTAAGCAGGGTGGGTTTGACCGAAAGCTTTTGGGCAGGTGGAGCTCCAGGAGCAGGATTGAGAAACATCGGCATAAATGCAGGTTAGAAATATACAGCTAAAAATGAACAGCAGGGGTCAGAATTTCACAGATTAATGCAGCTTCCGCGGCACATCAGTGTAGGACTGTGCTCTCCTAAACAATAAGAAAAAATGTATGTCTGCATATATCAGTTGTCTGTAAATGTATATCAAACCAATAATAATAATATTTGTGTTATTTGAACAGCATTTATGCACATCCCTGCCTAGGTTAAGTGATTAGAAGATGAATTGAAGTTTAATACATGTAATACATTTGTATACATTTTATATGTTTACATTGTAAGATAACAGAATGTTAAGGTAGATTAGATTAAAATAGATTCAAATAAGCTTCGTTTCACTTCACAGATATATGTAATCTAGAATTTAAAAATAATTTTGTAATGACCAGTTCTTGTTTGAAATCACTAAGTATCTTTTGTTTACACATTCGTATGTGTGTGTATCGTAAGTGCATTTGGGATTTTTCTGCGTAATTGATATCATGTGTGCACATTTTGTCTAAGAGGTATAATGATGGGGAAGTAGTGGGGTGTGTATTTAGTACCACAGCGGTGTTTGCAGAAGTATGTGCTGTTGTGTTATGAGAACCTGGTTCTCCATGGAGGGAGTGGAAGGTCCCAAGTACCAGCCCAGACCGACCTGTATGTTGTTGCTAAGCTGATGACTGCTCAGCCAGCTCGACTTGTTTTAGACTATGAGACATCTTCTCGTCGCTCCCCTTTGGAACATATAAGCTTTGAGTAGTCACCCATAAATCAACTTTTCTGTCTACAAAATAATTGTGTTCTATTCATATTATACAGAAACTGACAACATGGTTTATAGGGCAATTCAGAAGATATTTATACCAGTTTTTTTTCTCTCTCCAGTGAAATGCACGGGATGTATTTTGTGTGTATGAATGTATGTGAGGTGTATTTGTGCTTAGAGCAGATGTCGAGATGGAAACAAAAATTGTCACCAGATTTGTAATATCTGGTAATGCTGGCATGTTTAAGGCTGTAAACTGTGGAGACAAACTGTAAAGCTTGTTGGCTACAGGAAGGATATAACCATGTACTGAGGTCATTACAAAGGCACATGAGTTTTACACCGTTCTGCTGTTTGATGTTCACTTAGACTGTGTTTGGGAAGCTTTGCTCTAGTCATGTTTGTTGGAAAACTGAGAACCAAAAATGACAAACCAGAGGCTTCTTAATAATCTCTACAAACAACGTGAAGGTTGCTATGGCATATTTTGAAACATTAAAAAAACAAAATAGGCTAGTACCATGTGTTCTTTCATGGAGTCTTCTCTTCTGACAGGATGCGACTGTCTTTTTTTTTGGTTACATATATTTACTTGTCCAAACTGACGTACAGTGCAGATAATACAACATAAGCCTACAGTGTACAGCTGTCAAGGAGCTAACATAGGTACCAGTTTTATTAAAGGTTGAGCATCTACCGAGTGATCAGTAACTAGTGTAAGTTAGAATTTGAGGAAGAGCTATCTATACACATCAAGTGAACCTAACATTAAAAAAGCTAGTCAAAATCAAAGCACCATGAGAACTTGGTTCCTAGTAGACGTGTCAATTGAACGAAAATTGTCGCTAAGCAATAACATAACACAGGAATAATAAGGAGACACAGAGGGGAGGGGCGGTTAGTCAAGGCATTCTCACATGAGACGGAAACATCTCCTGATGGTCTTTATGGTCCCTGCTGATCAGTTGTGGATGGATAGCTCGTTCTGCCGTCAAGGAACCACAAACAAAAAATGTCTAAAGTGTGAATTGCTTTCATGTGGTGAAGGGATCACCAGACAACATTGCTAACCACAGACAGTGACAGAGAACTCGGTCCTAATGAGTGACTCAGTGCATGTAGGTGCTATCCCATTAATAGCTCTGAAAGTGAGCACCACCAAGTACTTCAACTGGCAAGTGATTTTAGGGATCCAGTGAAGAGAGAAAAGGAGAGATGTAACGTGAGAGCATTTGGGTTCTGATTGAATACCAGATGTGTTACTGCATTTAGAACACAGTGATTCACAGTGGTTCCATAGCACGTGCTAGAACCCCGTCAGTAAAACGTTACAGTAATCCAGTCATGAAATGACAAATGCCTGGGGAAGGTGTGCGGCATATTCTGATAGATTTCAGCTGACTGAATGCCATTTGTGTTGCTGCGCTTTGAATAATCCGCAGTGGTTTTGCAGTGGCATCCCTGTCAGTAAAAGTTACAGTAGTTATGAAATGACAAGTGTTTGGAGGAGTTGAGCTGCCTATTCTGACAGGTAATATCTGATCTTCCTCAGGTTCTAAACAGTAAATCTACGAGATTGGTAGGCAGCTGTGATGTGGTCAGCGAAGGACAGCTGGTTATCTTTAATTACTCACAGATTCCTAGCAGCCCTTGATAGAGACAATATTCATTATCTAAGCTGTATGGTAGTGCTATGATAGAGCTGGTTGGGTAGAGAAGAAGTAAGTTCAGTGGCAGGTGGTGAGCCCTCATCACCTCAGTGAGGAATACGGAAATTCAAGGCAAGACTGTGGTGTCCTCTTCATTAAAGGTCAGGTCGATGTCATCTCCATAGCAGTGGTAGGGTAAGCCACGCAACTGAATGTTTACTGCTAGAAAGGTAGAGTTCAAGGAAAGCAGGAGAAGGCCAAGTACCAATCCTTAAGGCACACCACTTGTTAACTAATGCCACATAGATAGCCCTGCTCCCCAAGACACTTGGAAGGATCTAGGTGATAGGTAAGATTACAGCAGTCCACAATGTGCCAAGCTGAGAGATAGTGGACAGGAGGATCTGGTGGTTCAACGTGTTGCAGGCTGAAGGTCCAAGAGAATGAGGACAGGCAGTCAAGATTTGCTCTGGCAGATCACAGGGTGTCTACAACAGTCAGAATGGTGGTCTGAGGAGGTGAACTGGAGTGCTGAGGATCCAGTTGGTTATTTTAAGCGAGAAAGTGCAAAACTTGATAGAGGACAGCATGCTCATATATTTTGATTCGTGCGTAATTGCAATCTCACTCTGGAAATGTGTATGCATGCACTCCCCAAGTGAAAGTCTTCAAACTAGTTATCAGTACTAATACATTCAAGAGTTTTGCAGAAATGGTGTCCGTGGTGACAAAGATAGTGAAACCACAGTTTTATGTTTGGAAAGACAGCTGTACCTAAAACCATACTGCCAGTATCTGTGTTTGGAGGAGACATCTGGTACTGATAGCAAAAGCCTGTGACTAGCCAGCAGTCTGTGGCTAACAGGCTCATTCATTAGACCTCAGCCAGATTCTGTTCCCACTGTGTGGGCGTTGTCTTTGGATCCACACATTGGTGCTGGTGTGTGACTCAGGATTGTGACGACCACAGCCCAGTGCAGAATGTCACTGGCCCCCTCGGGGAGCGAAAAGCTGCTGTCGCGTTAAAAGCTGGCCTTCTTGCTGGGAGCTGGCATTTCATCACAGGCTAAGATGTATTTATGCTTATGTTCCATTTGACAATATGAACCCGACTTCCAGCATATATGCTGCTGCTTTTGGGCGTCTGACTTTTGGGCGTCAGATTTCTAAATGCATGACAATATGTTTATAAAAGTGTGAATAAATGTGATTTTTACACACCATCATCTGCCGTCTTTGCCTTTCTGGGTGACTATTGTGTTTTTGGCTTTTTTTTTTATTTAATAAGTTTAATAAGTCCACAGTATTCTCTACTGGGGGATGTTAAATATATATAGATCATACTTTTTGTTACTTATTTATATTGCCATTTAAATTGTTGTACTTTGAGTTGGTAGTAATTAAAATTTTTAATAACACGCCTCCACATTTGCTAGTGGTTACTGCATGACAAACCCTCTGGTAGATCACAGAGCAAATGTGTACAGTATATTACCCCCCACCTTTATGATATGGCTCCTTTGATAATATGGGGGCAAAGATCAGTGATGTGTGTTTCAGACTGCAGGAATTCAGTAAACGATGTTATACTAGCAAAGGAATGGTTTATGTTATCCCTGTAAGATTAACTGCTATGTTTTTGTTTGACACTTCTGAGCTACAAAATCAAACCGGGGATTAAATTGAAAGTCAGGATGTCCATGTGCACAGCGCTGCTGGCCTCAATAAGCCTCCGTCCTGTTTCACGTGTTTGATAAAGGTTAAACAATAAAAAGATCAATTCCATAAATAAAAGTCACTTTCAGTTTTCATTAACTGCAAAATGCTTGATGAATCTTACCGTCTTGTGACTGTTCCACTAATACATTATATTGCCAAAAGTATTGGGACGCCTGCCTTTACACGCCCATGAACTTTAATGACATCCCATTCTTAATGCTTAAGCTTTAATATGGAGTTGGCCCACCCTTTGCAGCTATAACAGCTTCAACTCTTCTGGGAAGGCTTTTCACAAGGCTTAGGAGTGTGCTTATGGGAATTTTTGACCATTCTTCCAGGAGAGCATTTGTGAGGTGAGGCCCTGATTTTGGACAAGGAGACCTGGCTCGCAGTCTCCACTCTATTTCATCCCAAAGGTGTTCTGTTGGGTTGAGGTCAGGGCTCTGGGCAGGCCAGTCAAGTTCCTTCACACCAAACTCGCTGATCCATGTCTTTATAGACCTTGCTTTGTGCACTGAGGCACAGTCATGTCGGAACGGGAAGGGGCCATCCCCAAACTGATCCCACAAAGTTGGGAACATTAAATTGTCCAAAATGGCTTCATATGCTGAAGCATTAAGGGTTCCTTTCACTGGAACGAAGGGGCCAAACCCAAGCCCTGAAAAACAACCCCACACCATAATCCCCCCTCCACCAAACTTTACACTTGGTACAATGTAGTCAGGCAAGTACCGTCCTCCTGGCAACCGCCAAACCCAGACTCGTCTATTTGATTGCCAGACAGAGAAGCGTGATTAGTCACTCCAGAGGACACATCTCCACTGCTCTACGGTCCAGTGGCGGTGTGCTTTACACCACTGCATCTGACGCTTTGCATTGCACTTGATGTAAGGCTTGGATGCAGCTGCTCGGCCATGGAAACCCATTCCATGAAGCTCTCTACACACTGTTCTTGAGCTAATCTGAAGGCCACATGAACTCTGGAGGTCTGTAGCTATTGACTCTGCAGAAAGTTGGCGACTTCTGCACACTGTGTGCCTCAGCATGAGCTGTCCCTGCTCTGTGATTTTACATGGCCTACCACTGCGTGGCTGAGTTGCTGTTGGTCCCAGCTGCTTTCAGTTGACCATGGAATATTTATGAGGAAATGTCATGAATGGACTTATTGCACAGGTGGCATCCTATCACGGTACCACGCTTGAATTCACTGAGCTCCAGAGAGTGACCCATTCTTCCACAAATGTTTGTAGAAGCAGTCTGCATGCCTAGGTGCTTGACTTTATACACCTGTGGCCATGGAAGTGATTGGTTTTTGAGGGGTGTACCAGTACTTTTGGCAATATAGTGTATGTTCAAGGTACTTATCAATGACATAATAAAAACGATATTTTTAAGTGAGTATGGCTTCTGGGCAATTTATAACTTCCAGCAAATTATCGTAATTATACGATGGTACAGAGAATAGTTTCAATTGAGGACTACAATTTTACACAATTTTTATAGTTCCCTAATGTGATCCCTTGAATTTTTTATTTTTTGTGCTGTTCGCTATGCATTCTGCATTAGCTAATGAAAATGTAATTATTCCGTAAATATATGTTGCTTATGTTAGTCATATCGATGTATAATAGTATTTTTTTGTAAATGTAATGTGGACATCTGAGAACCACGCCTTTTGACTTGCCCAGTGTCCCCTTTTCAGTCATCGACAGTCATGCAAAATTTGCCAGGAGGACCCCCCCTCCCCTCGAGAACATCTTACCTTGCACCCCCTGGGAGAGAAGCCCTATGCCTCAATAGGAAAATAATGCATAATAAAAAAGTGCTGCTTGGTAAGGATCAATGGCGCAGGAGAAAGTTTGATGTTTGGGGGACACAGTTTAATAAGTGGAATACAAAAGGTCTGTTTACCGGGGAGGGGGGTGTGAATGATGTAAATTAAATATTGGGTTGTAAATATTGTGGTGGGGGACACCACAATATTTACCCCCCCTGGTTCCTGCACCCCTGGTAGCAATCATGTAGTGAGGATTTCTGTGTAAATCGCAAAATCCAAAGCGTAACTAACATATTTTAGTTTAGTACAGGGCTGCCCAACTTTGCAAATTTCCCTGCTGAAACACACCTTAATCAGCTAATTACCAGGTTTAATAGGTGTGTTCGAGCAGGGAAATCTGCAAACTGTCGGATTCTGGCCCTTTGGGACTGGAGTTCGCCATCGCAGATTTAGTATTTTAGTGTATTAAGTAGAGAGGACCTTCTCAGACCCAGCCAATCAGCGCTCACGGTGAGCGATACAGGTAAGCATGCACCTGGGCGCCGTTGGCTCAGTCGGAGGAAATGTGGTGCTGGGAGGCCATCTGATTTTTCTTCTGCTTCGTTCATTTGGCCTTAGTTATGCCCAGAGGTGTCAATTTCAGGTCCAGAAAGTACAAATCCAGACCAAGATTTTGTTTCAACGAACTAGTTGAGCACTCTGCGACTGTGACTCTTTAGGCTCAACTGATTGGTTGAAACAAAATCCTGGTCTGGATTTTTACTTTCTGGACCTGAAATTGACACCTCTGGTTATGCCATGCGTAATTTAAAACCCGATTTAAAAAGTGAAAATGAGTCTGTACTGTGATTTTGCTGCCAAGTGAATTATTATGGAACTGGTCTCCCTGATTTTTTGCTGATCCCCCCCATGCTGTGACTTCTTGGTCCGCCATTGGAGAGTACTGAAATCCGACTCAATAGGTTATTACGGGGCAGACACATTTCTAAACTGTGGTGTATGATAAAGCTGTTATAGCTTTCATCTACACATTTCTGAGTGAGCAATGTTTCAGTCTAATGCAAAGGAGGCTTAATGTGCAAGTGCCCGTACTGTCCTTGTGTCCTTTACGCAGAGAATGGCTACAAGAAACATGCGACGCAACGTGGCGTGACGGAGCGATCCTATTGCCACAGGAAGCACGAAATTACGGCTCAGCGGCAGTAAAGCTGACGATAAAGGTGTGACCTATGACCAATGTTTCAACCTTCACTAGAGTGGGAAGATTTGCAATGTTGCAATGCGTACATTTTAGGTGGAGTAGCTGAGGTCAGAAGCATATAAGTGCAATCTGGAAAGAATGTGATATTGCAGGTAGGTATCACTGCAGTTATGTCATGACGCTGAATTGTGTGTGCGTGTTGTTGCTACAGTGAGAGTATGATGAAGGGAGTTGTAATGCACTGTTATTTTTAAATGGATACCTCCGAGTCTGGTAAATCACACCGCTGCATAGTAAGGCAGTGACACAGTCTGAATAGGGCTGGGTGTGTCTGAGATGGGTGGAGAAACCAATATGGGGCTTATGTTCTGCATGCAGAGATGACAGCTTTTTGCTGGCTGGAATGATGTTTTACCACCTGCAGCTGCCATATACAACAATGGCGGTGGCTGAACCAGCAGCACCTATTGTTTGAGCTTAAGGTGTTTCTTACTGGTCACATTCTGCCAGCTCCTTTTGTGTTCCAACAAAAATATTATTGTGATACACTGCTGAGGTCCTAATAGAGGCACAACTTATTCCTTACAATTTTTAAATAACGTCATGCATTTTGAATTTTGGATGGTAAATTACCTACAGTATATTCTGCTAATTGCTGAACCTCCAGTCAGAGTCAAGTAGTCAGATTCAAATATTTTTCCATTCACTTCCTGTAACTTCAGTAACTGTATGGCAGTCATATTCTTAATTGCAATAACCAATTTGCTGAATATTTTAGTATGTATTCTTCAGATTTGAGTTTAGCCCCTATGGATAACCTTTGGTTGTTAATGTTTCTGGGTGTGAAGGGTCAGGGGGCCGTGTGTGCATGCGTGTGTGTGTGCGCGCGTGTGCGCGTGTGTGTGTGTGCGTGTCTGCGTGTGCTGCTTTGCATGGCTCTGGGCGGGGCTCGCTCCCTAACTTCCCTTCTCCCCTACACCGGCCTTCACTCTCATCTCGACCTCAGGTTGCTTTGTGTCCATTTGTTCTTTCAGATGCCACGCCCCTCCGGCTCTGACCCACCTCCAGCTCTGAACGTCCTCACTCTAGGTACAAAGAAGCCTATCCCATATTTGCCAGCCAGTTCCTGAGTGAGCGTTTTCCCCTTCTGAGGCTTGCGGAGAGCTGGGATTGGAAGGAGCTGGCGCAGTTTATGTCCTCGGTCTGATCTGCATGGTATAGGCACCAAAGTCCCTGTAAGGTAAGTCTCTAAATGATGGCAGAGCAAGAACATTTTAAAAGCTCCTTTCACTTCAGTGTTTTCAAGTTAGTATGACTTATGTCTGTCTCTGTCACAATGTGTCTGTTCCTCTTGAACAACGGAATTAGTGTTTTTAATGTAATATCAAGCATCAAGTGATTATATCTCAGAGTTGTTGTCATTTGCAAGACCACAATGTTTTAGGTGATTTTCAATAGCGTCCCCCATGTGGCAGCTCTGTACGCCAAGGGTTATTCACAAAGCCAGGTTCATAATATCAATTGTTGTCTCCAAGTACAGCTATAATTCATTTTAGTGCCTGGTTCTTACACAGCAGGGAATGGGTTTCCCACGAAACAGCTTGGTATGTTGATCAACCTGTCCAGCTCTCTCACAGGTGTGTCTTTAAGTGAGATTAGAGGAACAGAGGCCCTCGGGTCTGGTCGAGTTTTGTTTGTCTTTAGGAGCATTGTTATCTTACAGTTACAATGCATTTTACGCACAAAGGGATGAATTGTCTGCACATTGGACTTTACTTTATCATTGACCAAATTGCTGTTATTGTGGCATGGTGACTTACTGCAGTGTTCCTGGTCTGTGCTCGCACGATTAATGTGTCTGGCCTGTGAAACCAGCTCAGTCAGACGGTAGAGTGTTTGTTGTTCTGTCACAGACACTGTGCTGCACCCTCCCACTTTTAAGTAACACTGAGTAACATACAGATATGTAGAGTTCAAATTCTAAGAACTGGAGTGGCAAACATTTCACAGTATTTTCTAGTTTTATGTCATGGAACCCCAAACTGTCAGAAGGACAATAACAAGTCAATAAAAGAGTTGTCATGTATATGACAATAAAATGAATTGCTTTTATGTAAGTTTCTCTGGCAGTGGTGGTAATACTTTGTGTAGTTTGCCAGATGAATGTTATTGGTGCAGAAGCAAGACTTACAAAGTAAAGACGTTTTACTTACCTCCTTTGTCTTTACGTATTTGCATGTGGAAATTTGTGGAAATTTCAGTGTGACGGTGTATTAAAATGCAGAAAGATAAGGCAAGCAACCCCATATAGCTCAGCAGTACTGTCCAGTTTAGTAGTTTTTGTGTGTTTTGTAATAAGACGTTTAATGGTCACTTTCGAAAAGGCCAGAGAATTTCTAATTGGATGTTTTATTTGATGCTGAAAGAGTTGCCTAGGATTAGCATTAGGTACGTACAGTAGTATGGGATGTATTTTATATTTGGTATCGGATATTGAATTCAGTTTAAGCGAATCAGACTGCTCGCTTTGGCACTGTGCTGCCTGCTTTGGTTTGCATATCGGTTTGACATTATATGTCACAGAATGAGTGCAAATACTTTCTCTAAATGCCACCCTGAAAACGGTCATGACAAATGGGGAAAATATGAAGTCAAAATCGGTGCTTAAAAATGAAGGGTCACATTTACATACAAATTAAGAAATATATACCCTTATTATTAAAACCAGCGTGAAGTCACATTGAAGATTGTTGACCTTGATTTCATAATTTTTTACCCTTTAATGAACTAATGAAATGCACATATAAGAAGACGCCCACATTGGCATGAAAGCTGGCAGTGCACTATGCTAGGCCGCCCGTCTCTCTGTCCTGTTAGCCTGCTGTCCTGCTTTTCTTGATAAAAACACCTGTTTACGTTTGTTTGCCGCGACACTGAATGGCTGCGGGGGCCTCTGTGAGAAAATCTGGCTTTTTATGAGATGGTGTAACAGGTTGGTGTGTGAAATGGGTGATAGATTCTGCCCTGGGTACAGACTTATAACCATAAAAGGCAGCTATGCCGCAGCACAATGAATGCGACAGGCCTCTCCCCTACTGTCTGTGAACAGCTGCCGTCCTCACTGATAAGGTGGGGCTAGGAACTAGGAAAGAGATGGGTGTAGCAGGAATGTCTTCAGTTTATCTATGGCTAGTGAAAAGGCATATTTTTATAGGTGTGCAGACCGTTTTAATAACAACAACAAAGACAAAAATGATCGTCATTTTAATAATAAGTCATTTTAACATGTGAGATTGTATGTTGAATTGTGTGTAGGTGCAGATAAGAAACTCGTTGATGATCATCTGGGTAAAGAATGTTGTCAGTATAGGTTCCTTAACTGTTTGACGCCTGCTGCTGGTGTTAGTCATCATTTCTAGACTGTCTAGGGGTCCTGTACTGTCATGGAATTTGAAGGTGTGGTCCCTTTGTGGTTTGTAATGTTGCTGTACAACGGCTGGAACTGATGAATTAAGTCAATTGATGGTGAAATTAATGCTGGGGATATTTGTTTGCTAATTTATGGACTATGCTCGCTGAGAACTATTTTAAAACATGCATGTCCTCGTCTTTCATAACAGAGCGAAAAAAGCAATTTGTTTTAATTCGAGCCGGTATGTAATTTCTTCTAGTCGTGTTATTTTAAAGGGTGGATCAAAGTTATTTGCCACGGCTTGATATTGAGAAGGTGCCAGACAGTGTTCTTTTGGATCTGACATGTAAAACATTCCCTTGAGGCCTCCAGCTTTGTGGTGTCCCTTCCCCTCAGAGAAGAGACAGATGGTGACAGGACCTGTCACACAGGGCACACCTGAAATGTACCCCATGTTCAGTAAAATCCGTGATCACAGCCAGACTCTGACCGCCTCCCATTGTGTCTACATGTATTATATTGACAGCTGTTATGTCACAAGGGCTGATTTTATATTTCACTCTACATTACTAGAGTAAGCAACTGATTATTGACAACCGCAATATGTCATGGGTTGACCAGGCTATCATTCATCGGTTGGCGACGTCATCTCCTACCTGCAGAGCTGATCCTTTGGATCTTGTTTGTTGAGTTTGCTTGATGTCCTTCTGTTGTGCAGGTGTACTATACGTACTGAATTTTCTTCCTGCAGACCAAAGACATGCACATTGGTTAATTATCACCTCACAGATTGCCTATTAGACACGTGCACAGCGGGTTGAGAGTTTAAGGGAGCCAACGCGCGTGCCACTTTTGCCCAAACGATAGAATGCGCCACACTTACGAGGTCCTGAGTGCCCCATTTCGATCACCTGTGATCATGCAAAATGTACCCAGGGGGAATGCCCTCCCACACCCCTGCTTTGGCAAAGTTGACCAAGGGGACCACCGGCGCCGAAGTCAAGCACCTGCCCCTGGAAAAGTCTCTGCACATCACTGTTTCGCATTGGGTGACCTGGTGCGTGCGTGCATGCCCTGCCATCCAGGATGTACCCCAGCCCTGTGTTCTCGGTTCCCTGACATACCCTGTTCTGAAAGATGAAGGTGATTAATCATCATTGTTGATGCACCATAGCACACAACAATGACATGTGTCCTCTACATGTAACCCATATGTGACAGCAGGGGGTGGCCATGTGACTGCCCGCGGAGCAGAGCTTGGGGGCGGTACCTTGCTCAGGGTACCTCAGTGGTACTTGTGGGTCAGGAACTCAAACTGGCAACCTTTCGATGTACCCCAGGCCTGTGTTCGCCTCCCTAACCACCACACCAGCACTGCCCCAATCTGGAGCTTGAATCTGTGACATTTAAAAATAAGCTTTTATTGTAAGCTTTTATTATTACATACTGTTATTTCGGGGGTAATCCACTGTGAACTATTTAAAAATAATACATCCTGCTTAGATGTAAATCTAAGGATTGGTATATTACAGCCTGAGAGGAGAATAAGCATTACCAGTGGTAATATGATGGATAGACTTTACAAGTGTCTAGTTACTACCAGCCCATAAGGTATAACAGGTGTGAACTGTTACTAAACTTAACAATATAGCCTGAATGATTATTTTGGTTTGTTCTTCTCAAGTGCCGGGTGCAATACGGAAGTTCTTACTCTCATAAATTCCAGAAGGTAACAAGTGCTGTAATGTGATGGGTTACAGAACGTCAGCGGTTGTTAAAAAAAAAAAAAAAAAAAAGACATGACTTGAAAAAACCCCAGCGTTCCTTGGCCTGGTGGATTACTGGCCATAGACTGGCTGGGAGTTGGGAACCCCTGCTGTATACTACTTAATGAATGATGCCCTCTGGTGTAGAGTTACTGTCAGTGTTTCCTCTTTGGTGAGAGCTAGAAGTTATCAGCAGAGTATTAATACAAGTTATTTTGCTCTTATAACATATAGTTCCATACATACCAGAACAATCTACTGCATCTGTACCTTCAGTTAAAATGTGTTATTGCTTTCGTTATGTTTGCTGGAAAAAGCTGTTTTTAGTAGTCAGATAGTAGGCTGGATTCTCTCTCCTGTTGTCTCCTATTGTCCTTTCCAGTCCGGTCCTCCGGGACACACAGTCGCTTCATGTTTTTGTCCACATTTTTACAGAAACATGGGCTGCTGGTGGGTCTCCAAGGACCAGATTGGGAAGCACTGCTCTAAATCATAAATGCATTTGTCTCCCGACCAAAGGGTCTTGCAGAATTCATGACACCTGCATCTCGTGCATGGAGTCCTGCTGGCGAATCATACCGGCTTCTCTGTGTTCCCTTGGCTTGTGTCACATTCACACTACATTCCACACTGTCTCGTAAATGAACGCGAATGCTATTTCGCAGAGTTTGTCCCCTACTCCTGCTGGACTGTGTAGGCGTTTGAGGCGCCCAGACCAGTGCCGGTACCCGTGCTACTGCTCGCTCAGCCTCGCAAGGTGTGCCAGCGACTGTGCTTTCTGCTCTCGCTCAGTTTCGCATGCCCTCCTCGCCCCTAGGCTGCGAGGCGGGGCCGGCATCCAGCATGGCGGAAAACAAGAACTCGCTCCAGTACCGACGCTCGCTGACAGTCGAGCCCAGGGCCAGCACCCAGTTCAACCAGTTCCTCCCCAGCAAGGACAAGTCATCGGGCTACGTTCCAGCACCGCTGAGAAAGAAACGCATCGAGCGAAACGATGAGAACCGTCGGAGCTGGGGCAATGCTTTGGACTCTGAAGAGGAGAAGCCCTTCTCCAGGTGACTCCCATCACTCTCCCAGCACTTTCACTTTCCATTTGCTTCATTTAGACCTTCACCGCAAATGTGCAAGCAGCCCAAACACAGCTCCCCGTGCTGCTGGCTGTTTTTGCCAGGGGATCCAGCCCCATGCACCATGTCTGCTTATTTACACTGTATGGTGTAACACCTGTCTGCCTGACACCCCAGATTCAGTGACTGTCCTTCTCACTAAGGTTGGTTTTGGGCCATTTTTCATGAAATACACAAGCAAGCCTCATTGTGCCTTTTTTTGTATAATATGCACTCTGCCTTTCAGCATTGCGACAGTACATCTATACCAGAGATCCTTGTACTTCTGTGCTTTTGTGTTTTCAGTCCGTTGGGAGAAAGGAACACCTTTCTCTGGGACAGACATGCCTGTCCCTCAACTTCCCCTAGTGCAGTGTTTCCCATACCGGTCCTCGGTGACCCACAGACGGTCCACATTTTTGCTCCCTCCCAGCTCCCTGCAAGATAGTCCACATTTGTGCAAAAACATGGACATGTCAATGGGTCCCCAAGGACCGGATTTTGGAAACATTGGCGTAGCAGGACAGAGCTGGATAACGTGTCATTTCCAGGAAAAATGTTTCTGAGACATCTATATAAAGACTAAAAGAAAGCTTATCATAATAATAAACTAGATCCCATCAGAAGTTCTTGCCTATGGCTTTGACACGTGGTACAGTAAACAGGCAATTCTAAATGATTGTTTGAATCCCAGCATCAGCTCTTGTAGAACAGTATGGAGGATTTCAGGTTTGTCTGAAATTGGTGGCAGTGTGTCACTATTCACACTTTAATAGTCCAAGATCCAACAGTTTTCTCAGAAAAAGGGCCTCTAATATATGTCACCATTAATGTCATTCAGCTACATTTCAAGAAATTCATTGAAAAGTGTTATTCAGCCATCTGATTAAGAATCTTTTTGAGGTTTTGTGGCAATGTTTGGTAATAGGAGAGTGAACCCAAACCACATGACCCAGGGTCAGAGCAGACAATGTCTAGTTTATCTTCAGAATTAGATGGTTGGACGGAATCCATACAATACCAAGAAGCAAACGAAGAAGAACTGGAAGTATGAGACTTGCCTCTGGTTAACTGGGTTGCCACAGAGCTGAAAACACCAGGTTATGTTTGTCACCAGCCCATGTGGGCTAATGAGCAGAGTTATCACCAGCACTTATTGTCTGATGCTCCCTATGAGGCCATCCCCTCCACAGACATGCTGTCTGTTGAATAATTATGTTTCTGAGTTATGTTTTTGGCTTACTTCTGATAGAAGATTTAACACATGCTACATAAGTGATACGGAACTGATGAATATTATAGTTACAGTGAAGTGCAAGTTGTGTAAATGCGCTCATATTTTGGTTAGTTACTCAGATCTGACTAATCTTTGCTGGCCTTGAGCTGAGGGTGTGTTATGTTGGAAATGAGTGTGGAATAACTGGAATCACTCATGAACATGGTTTGCTGGAATCATGAAGGATATAGAGATCATTGTCCTTCTTAAAAAAATACTTAATCTAGGCTGTTTAGTGGGGGGTTACAGCCTGGAGGTACTTTGGGGTACTTTGAACTGGACACTACTCCATCAGACACACACTACAGACACTTTAGAGATGACAGTTATCTAATTGCATGTTTTGGAAGGCAGAGAAAAAGCTACACAATACAAAGAGATGATACAAATTTATATTTATATACACACACACTCGGGGAAAATAAATAATACATTATGAAAGTGGAATGACCTGTGGTTACCAAGGGCTTTTCATGGCATGAGTATGGCTGGGAATGACAGATGTAGTCTGGATTACTCATTTCATGGCATGAGTATGGCTGGGAATGACAGATGTAGTTAGGATTACTCATTTCATGGCATGAATATGGCTGGGAATGACAGATGTAGTTGTGATTATTCATTTCATTGCATGAGTATGGCTGGGAATAACAGATCTGATTAGGATTACTCATTTCATCGCATGAGTATGACTGGGAATGACAGATGTAGTTAGGATTACTCATTTCATCGCATGAGTATGGCCGGGAATGACAGATGTAGTTAGGATTACTCATTTCATCGCATGAGTATGGCTGGGAATGACATATGTAGTTAGAATTATTCATTTCATTGCATGAGTATGGCTGGGAATGACAAATCTGGTTAGGATTACTCATTTGATCGCATGAGTATGGCTGGGAATGACAGATGTAGTTAGGATTACTCATTTCATGGCATGAGTATGGCTGGGAATGACATATGTAGTTAGAATTATTCATTTCATCACATGAGTATGGCTGGGAATGACAGATCTGGTTATGATTACTCATTTCATCGCATGAGTATGGCTGGGAATGACAGATGTACTTAGGATTACTCATTTCATGGCATGAGTGTGGCTGGGAATTACAGATGTAATTAGGATTACTCATTTCATGGCACAAAAATGTGGTAATAACAGATGTAGTTAGGATTACTCATTTCATCGCATGAGTATGGCTGAGAATGACAGATGTAGTTAGGATTACTAATTTCATAACCGATAATATGTGACCTGCCTCTTTCTGGGTTGGCATATTTATATACAGTCGCCCCTCGCTACTTCGCGGTTCGACTTTCGCGGCTTCACTCTATCGCGGTTTTTTTCCAATATACAGTACTGTGCTCATTAAAGTATATAGAGTACTGTATATTCATTAAAAAGTTGATCGAGACAGTGAAAATGATA
>JAODKM010000034.1:16292940-16312572 GCA_026780845.1 Petrocephalus sullivani
ATGGCCCCCACAGTCACCAGATCTCAACCCAATAGAGCATCTTTGGGATGTGGTGGAACGGGAGCTTCATGCCCTGGTTGTGCATCCCACAAATCTCCATCTACTGCAAGATGCTGTCCTATCAATATGGGCCAACATTTCTAAAGAATGCTTTCAGCACCTTGTTGAATCAGTGTCACGTAGAATTAAAGCAGTTCTGAAGGCGAAAGGGGGTCAAACACCGTATTAGTATGGTGTTCCTAATAATCCTTTAGCTGAGTGTATATAAACATATATGTTTAGGCAGTAGTTGGAGATCAATTTCCCAGTAATCTTTGCACAGGAGAAGTGCACTACTGATGGGAATACGGAAGTGCTCACTCTGATAGTGACACTGTACACTTTTGCCTTTTCTAGCCCACAAAACAAAACAGACATTTAAAGTCAACATTCTTAAACCAATGCATTACATGTGGTGCTTCTAGAAACTGGTGGCCAAAATGCTTAGGCCAAGACTGTTAAGAAATTATCTGTGCGATATCTGCTATGTAATTTTTTGAAGTAGTATTTATAAGAAGTTTATGGTCTGTGGAGAGGAAATAACTGGATGACTCCCATGAGACTTAGCTTTTCTCATGGCAGATGTGTAATTTCACAGATATACTATAATATATAAACATGCTGACCCAGCAGGGGCTTATATTTATTTCCATAGTACACAAACAGTAGCAGCTGTTCCACATCATTATGTCTGTAACTGCCCAGCAGGGGGCAGCATAAGGCATAACAATATACGATAACGAGCTAGCTTTGAAATAATCTTAAATATGAGAAATCACTGCACAATATAAACAATATAAACAAATTCTATTGTATGTTTTCTTTTAATTTAATGTACTTATTTTATGTAAATTGTGTAGCACACTGGGGCTTAAAGAACACATCTGTCCTTCCACAATTGGGGAACACAATCCAAAACATTTTATGAAATATGTGACTATGTTGCTATTCTCAGTCTACATATTATATAAACACTATTTCATTACAATCAATATGAAGACTGTTGCATAAACAGATTTACAAATACTAATGATTGTCAATGACTAGGAAAATATACATCAAAGTCTACTAAATAAATTATTTAAAAGCAAATTTTCCTCCCTTTTCAAAAAAGATGAGGATTAAATAAATTTCCCAAATGAAGTGAACAGCCCAGAATGTCTGACGTGACAAAACAGTGGCGTCTGCAATGCACTCAACCAAAAAATCATTTCCTCCTGTGACAACTGGTTTACACTTGGGTCACAGACTGTACTATCATATGTATCACGAAAACACAATAAAATAACACCTTCCAGCATGCAGATAATGTAGATGATTCCAACATCACATAACTTAATATAAGCTCATTCTGCTGCACCTGTTACACTATGCACTATACTTGCTAATGTCCTATTTCTTCCCCCTTCAGGTTGACAGAGACCCTATGCCTGTATAGTTGCCGTTGTTTTTTTGTTACATTTTTATTATTCTCAGCCTAGGATGTCTTGTAGACACTTTTCAGCTGATGCACAACTAAAACCACACTCTCAGAAACTAGGGTACCAATTTATACCTTTCCTTGTCACTGGGGCTGTACCCTCAAGGGTCTGCCAATTGTACCCTTAGCTGTAGGCAATTGCATCTTATATGTACAGAAATAAATCCCCAAGGTACAAACAACATTAATGTACCCCCAATGGTACAAAACAGTACTTCATAGTCCATTTCTGTATCATAAAAGGTATAAAACCCTTTAGGGTACAGCCCCAGTGACAAGCAAAGGTACAAATTGGTACCCTTTTTTCCTGAGAGTGCAAGAACATTATTATAATCATTATTATTGATATATCAAAATATAAGTATGAAATGGGCTCAACGTGTCTTTCGTAATTCCGAACTGCATTATGTCAAAATCCTCATTAACAAAAAATAAACACAATATAGTTATATTGTAAAACATAAACATAAAAAAGTAATAAAAAGCAACAGACCTGTGGCTAAAGCAGACCTCAAAGGCAGTACGCTAACGACTCTCAGAATCTCCCAAAACTACCCAAGTGACTCCACTAATCTTTATCAGCAAAATCAGCCGCCATGGGAGCTGTATACTTGTGGTCACGGACCGCTGTAATGCGTGAGATAGCTGAAACCCCCCCCCAAAAGATTTCTCTTCTGATACATATATTTCTTCTCTCCTGTAACCACTGACTTTACGTGTTACGTCACACTGCCATTGTCGTGCCTACAGCCTAAGGCAAATTTTATGACAGCGTTATTAATTCTCTCTCCTTTCTTTTTTGGCTCCAAATACCTCAAGTGGTCCGCTTAGGGGGGCCCCTAGCCATATCAGCCCAGCATCCCCAACTAAATTCATCTGCCTTTATCTAATTGTAAGAGAACTTTGTAATGCATTATACTCTGCACTAAAACATCCAGTTTCAGTCAGGAGCAACTGGCAAAGCGACATACTACATAAATAATCATTGTACGCTTTGTTTTGGGCTTAATCTTTTTATAGGAGGCATGGATTGTCTTATTATGCTGCCAAATATGTTT
Organism: Petrocephalus sullivani; assembly: GCA_026780845.1. Taxonomy (NCBI): domain Eukaryota; kingdom Metazoa; phylum Chordata; class Actinopteri; order Osteoglossiformes; family Mormyridae; genus Petrocephalus; species Petrocephalus sullivani. The sequence continues at coordinate 16,295,518 of JAODKM010000034.1, forward strand.
CAGCACTTTCTTCTTGAAGTTGCTAAACCCTTGTTTCATTGGAGTAGGAACAACATGAAAGCAGGGTGGTTCCCTTTCCTGAATTTCATGGCAGTTCCTCTATGGGTTTGAGTTGCATAGTGCTGCATTTGAAAGGCTGGCTCAGTGACAGCTGCCCGCGTTGCATGGTGCAGTCTACAGTATGTAAATGAGCTTAGACTCACTCCATGTGCTCCTAGTCTCTTATGCCGCATGGAACAGGTCCAGGACACTCGACTAGCCTAACAGATGATTATTTCAACATATTTCTAGCCGCCATAATGATTTTTTTGTTCTGTTTTGTGTGTAAAAGCATGAACCCAAATTCCAGGCCTGTTCTTGGGTTTTTGGTTTGGTTTCTCACCTGCTGAAGCAGCTTTATTTTTGTGTCTTCTTTTCGTGTTGTTTTAATTGTCTGATGATAAACACCACTTTCCTCTCTTATTCTCTTATTCTTCTCCTTTATGTATGTTCATTTACACCCTCCTTTTGTGAGTTTTCAGCCATGCCCCTAATCAGTGTGCACTAGTCATGGAAAGACCCCTATTTTGGCAAATAAGGTATCACATGGTTCTACTGGCCTTCTCAACCACAGACAGTTTCACATCCAGAGTGAAAGAGCCAGTTTTAACATTTTAGTGTCTATTTCCGCCTTGCACTTTGGCTTGTGCTTGACTGCATTTTGTCAGTCGACAATATAAAACTTCTTCAGTGGGATCAGTCACTACTATCATAATTAGCAAAACTATCATAATGACGTAGACAGAGCACTTTAAACAGATAATAGTTGTGCATGCAACTGTATTTATTGCCATGCAACCAAAATGTTTTGTTTACTGTTTTAAGTGACTCTAACAAATGGATTAATACAACAGGTTACAAATAGTAATAGAATAAAATGTCCAAAGTATCGAATGGAATATAAGATATGTATTTATTTTATCCGACACTTTTATACAAAGACACAACTGAGAAAACAACAACATTCCACCCCCCCGGGCAATTAGGGACCTTTCATAACTCATTTTGCCTGCCATGGGGTTTGAATCAACAACCTTCCTATCACAGAAAAAGCACTGTAATCCTCACAGGAAAGCCAGACATCACAGGACGCCTGGGTCCCAAATGAACAGCTTTACCATTACCTACAACTGCAAATGGAGGCTTCATGGTCACTACAGCATTCTACCTTAGATCATCGATTTCAGATCTGAATGGTCAGACAAACTGCTGCCTGTCTCTATGCTTGGACCCTGTGTATTGAAATAAGCTTCCTCTGCATCAGAAGTGCAGAGTTCTGCTCTCTCTTCCAGAAGGGTCTCAGAAGTCGTCTTTTCAGCACTAAACTCTTGACTCCTTTTTTGTTCATACAGCTCCATGGATTACAGTTCTGTAGTGATGCTGGCCAGCAGCCTGTGGGATCTAATCTCTTTCCTGGTCCCTGGTACCAATAAAGGATTAAAAACAAACATTTTAGAGTCTTGAATGTTTTTGTAATACTGAAGGGGACCTGAGTCATGAGGAAAAACTCTTATATTTGGAAAAGCCTTTATTAATAAATTGCAAGGAGTATCGTCCACATTACATTAGGCTATTTTATGAAGGTTATGCATTTTGTGGAGTGTACAGTTAATTCCATTGGATTCTTCCTTGTTTGGCTTACCATCCAACAGTGAACTGAAAGGGAAGGTGCCCCCAGGAATCGAAATCAGTGACACAGTGGCAAAGATTTTTTATGATAACATGGCTGAGTGATCACACACTGGAAAAATGTGTCTGAGTTTCAGGCTGCAGCTGATGTGACATGTTCTAGGGCTGCATTTTAGCTAAGCCTTTTTGTACCTTTTGTCATTTTGCAATAACACATACTGTTACTCATTTTTGTATAATTTCTTTTGTATGTAAACTAAAATTTGAAGATGTCTGATACAAAGTTATTTGTGTCTGTAAGAGGTGCCCATAAATGGCTTATCGCCTTTTGTTTAATTCCATACTGTCACGCATTACTTTTTTTGCCAAAAGGAAAGATAAGGTGAATTCTTGCAGATTTCATTAAGAGGAAATTTCTGCTATTTGTCCAGCAGCAAATGGAAGATGTTAAAGCATGAATTAATACTCTAATTTCCTTAGCTTTTTATTCTGATGTACCGATAGCCACAATGAAGTGGCACAGAGAGTCTCAGCTTCCAGTGAAGCCGGTGGTTTCCAGAGCAACTGTGGAGCCAACTGACTTGTTTTTGGGGCAAGTTAGGACAACCTAATCTGGAAATGTATTATGCACTGAAGAACAGAAAAGCACCTCATTGACTTGTGTAGAATAGTGCCCTGAATTAAAGCTTGAGGAGGCTAATGCACTGTGGAATCAGTATGTTTACACACTTGGTGACTGGATGGCATGTCACCTCTGGATAGCGGGAACACTGGACGGCACAGCAGTCACCTGGAGTACAAAGATAAGAAGATTCTACACATACGGGACTCTGCGTCTGGCTGAACGGCCCATGTTTGTGCTGAGGAAAAAACAAACAAAAAAAGCGTGCATCTGCCAAAGCTCATTGTACAGCAACAGTTACTAACAGTTACAGAATTAGCTTCAGCCAAAAAGGCTGGAGGAGGAGAACTGTGACAGAAATAATCAGACACTGAAAGAGTTTTATTTCACCTAGCACTTGGAATTATGTTGGTTTTACTTTTTCTGGATGAGGGACTATATTACGAAAAAAAACTTTGCTGCTCACAGTTGTCAATGTTTCGAAAGTCGAGAAAAGGCTATTGGACACAGTGGGTAGTGTTTTTCATAATGTACTCATAAATCATGCTCTGTCAGATGCCAATAGGTCAGGCGGGTCTAGGGGCAGGAATTGGGGATGGGAATCACACCGGACATGTGGGAGGGTACATGGGAGGATGTAAGGCACATCTCTGTTTGGGGCCGAGTCGGAGGTTTTACACAGAGCGCATCTGTCCCCGGACAGGGTCAAGGCGGGTGTCTCCCCATTGTGCCTCAAATGTAAATCACAGTCTGGTACATTCACCCACTGTTTTTGGATCTGTCCTACAATTCAGCAATACTAGACAGGCATACTGACTTAGATGGAAAAAATTCTCAAGATAGAGCCCGATGTCCCTACTTCTGGGTCTTCCTGACAACGCCATTCACAATATAACACATATAAACACATAAGCACACAAGAGAAGACTGTGGAACATTTTAACTTTTTGTGCAAGAAAGAATATTTCATTGTATTGGATAAGAGACATGCCCCCTACTCTTTCGGGTTGGATTAATGTCATCGTGGAACATATCCCATTGGATTACCTGACCTGTATGACTCCTTTTGGGGAGTCCTGGGGAGATATGCTTAATGCAGTGCTCATTGCCTGGGGGGAGGAAACCTGCACTGGATTTATTCATGGGCAGCTTGATGGGCAGTTGTTTATGTATGTATGTAGGTATGTTGTTCGTTGTTTTATGTTTTGCTTTGCAGAAAATTGAAAATATATACATATCAGTGTATTTGGTGTAACTCTCATGGAGCGCAAGATGGGGTAGGTGAAGAGAAGCATTCAAATGTACATGTACTTGTGCAAATGGAAAACAAAGGATCATTTAATCAAATGAGTGGGGTTCCTGTCCCATTAACAAACGCATAGAAGAGAAAGATAGTAAAGTATCTGAAATTAAAGCAGCATGCATTTTAAGAACCTCCCACCAAATGATAATTCATTGCATAGTGAAATCATTCAGATATATGTCGGGTATTAAAAGGCAGCTTGTATGCAAAATATGATCAACCTTGAACACAGGGCATCCTTAGTGACTTTTGCCTGATACTTCAAAATGCATTTTAGAAATAAAAATACATAGAAAAATGCATTTTGTTTTACCTTCCAATCTACAATACTTTGAGCAAGTAGTCAAATCTTAGCAGTTATTTTTTTTGCTTTTAATTCTGAAATTTTATTTCTGAATAACAATGAATTTTAGCAGTTTTGTAGCTGAATCCTAAAACCTCAAGTCTAGGTCACACATAAATGATATACAACTGTCTTGGACTAAATTACTAGTTCTATTCACAAATGCCTAACGCTATGGGTTTTCCAGTCATGGATTCTGCTACTATCAACAAAATCCCATACATAATGAATAGGCTGGAAACTCGCTGAAATACAGTTATTTTGTCTATTGCATGTTCTGTATCACTGCAAAAACAAGCCAGCTCCCAAACAGCATGGAGGCTCAGAGAGTAGCAGTACAGCTGTATGCCCCCAGGGGCAGGGGGGTTTGACTCGTGTCTCTGCTTGGTGTATGTGGTGTGGATGTTCCCCTTGAGCAGAGTCAATGGGCATACAATATGGTTATTGGCGAGTATATATAAATTGATGGGCCAATGGAATGAATGCCCCTGCATTTTACCTAGGTTAGGGTCCAGGTTAATGTACTGGAATCAAACATTTGTAATTAAATGATCTTACGAAAATGTAGCACGTCATGGATAAATGTGACATAGGCAATCGCAACATATCTTCACAAATTAACTGTCAGCTTCTCCTCACCAGGAACATAAAACCTGTAGCGGCATTTACAAGCGTTTCCGTTTTCTTATGGCCAGTAAAATTAGGATTAGGATGTCTCCAGTAAATCCCGGCTTGGATGGTTCTCAGGATGATAAATGATGCGATCCACCTTTTGTCTGAAAATACTGGCTTTAAATGCAAATATAAATCAGATATTTTACTTTTTGTTCTGAATACAATTGCATGGGACCTTATCTACGATTAATAATAAAGAAACAGAACTGAACAGGGAAGAACGGTGTTCTTTCCTCTAGTGACGTTCATAACTCGTTTTAGATTGCTGTGCACTGCTTTGAATGACTAATGAAGATCATGTGTGTTTCCTGAAACTGAGTGAGGAACGTTACGTTGCTTAAACAAGCCACATGACAGGACGTAGTATGGCAGTTCTGCTAATGACAGGGTTGCTGATCTTCCAGATGTGGGTAAAAATAGAAATGTACAAAAATATGTTCATTTCAGAGTATATTCCCCTGGCAATGCAGCTGGTTAATGATCTGTTATCAAATGTTCAAGAAAAAATGTTATGCCAAATTACCTTTTTCCAATTTGGATTTAAGAAATTGACAAAAATTATGCTACTCCAAATCACAAATAAGAACCAATTGCTTTTCTTTCCGAGAGCTGAAATAATAATGTTCATGAACTACATATATTCACAGCTGTATGTACTATAGATTGACATATTAAAACTAATATTATGAATTGTCTAATATAATTACCAGAACCACTACTAAAAGTCATTTCTATTGGCCAAAAATACTGTCAATAAATGTTACTTCTGAACGAGACCAGACATATAGGTCAGGCAATCACTATGATTAACAGACATCTATACTGAAATGCATCTCATATTTGTTCCGATAGAGAAAGACACTTCCTGTGCTTGTTTACACTTACTGCCGTCCTTCCGCAAAGCGCGGCGGAAATCACATGTGTGGTGCCACCCACTCACCACACTCTGCTCCTGTCGACACGCCCACCTTTCGACACGCCCACTGACCTTTTGACATACCTATGTTTGCTTGTAGCTAGAAGTGTGCGGCCGATTGAGAGCAGTTATCCTCCAATATCCACCTGCACAAAGTACACTTTCACGGCTGGCTGGCCCTTCCCCTTCACCTCTGGCTAAGCTGTTAGTCCTCCAGGGGTAGACTGTGCCACCCCCAGGTCACCAGCCACGTCCCACTAGTACCATTTGAGGCCAACAATGCAGAAACCAAGGTTTCCACCAGCCTGTTTTGAGCTAATCTCCTGGTGGTGTACCGTAGATTCCCAACAGGCCATTGGGGCACACTCTGTAAGTGTGAATATATATTAAATTCATTATTGATACAATGAAATCCTGGACTGAAAGACTATACCAGAAATGCTAAAATGTTAGCGCCTGACCAAGGTCCAAATTTAAGGACAAATAGTCAGTTCACTCCCATTTGAGCCTGCGTTTAACACCTAGCGTTTAACACTGAGCATTTAACACCGAGCATATAACACCGAGCGTGGTGACACAGCTCTTTGCAGAAACTGCACTCAGGTGATTCACGGTGCAGATGTTGTACCACTGCAAAAGATGGAACTCCACTCGTACCCTAATCTAGGAAGTGGTTTATTTAAACCCACAAAGGCAATTCTACATTTCTGTCAGAAAGGTCAAGCACTTTTGGTAGATTTTTGATAGAGGTCTGGGGATTAATTCACAAACATAGCAACACTGTTCCGTGATCAATCATTAAAATTTTTTATTTAATGCATTTCTTACCTTCAGACTGATATATTTCTTTATTTCTGCATGTCCTTTATCCCTATTTGCTCTCTTACCTGAGAATAAACACAAAAACAACACTGACAGCTCCTCCATATAACTTTAAGTTTCATTTCTGCCTTTGCCTCTCTAAATGGGTTGATTTCATTAGCCGCTTTGCCGATTCCCCAACTAAATCTTTCAGGTTGGCTCATCTCTGAAAAGGTACGTCCAAATTACCTTGACAAGATCCACATCCCAGTATTTTTGTTGTTTAATACTGATCTTCATGCACTTTCTCATAATTATTTTATGCCACAGCAAAGCATTAGTTCCCTTAAAAATATATGTTCTAAATCATTTTTTTATTGTGGGGACGATGGCAAAATGTATCCGATTTCTAATCTAATTTCTAGTGCATGCCTTCCTGTGGTCGATGCATTGTCAAACAGCGCTCTAAATAAATGTCACAGGATGTGACAGGAAACGGCAGTTCTGCCATGTCCTCATGTTTATTCATCTAAAAATGGTACATTGCAACCTTTCAGACACACATATTTATACTGAAGTCTCCCCTTGTAAAGTACAGTATTTGGTATTACTATTTAGCACATATTCTTGACCCTGTAGGAAGATAGCAGACAATTTGTCTGTAGTTGGATACAGACACATACCAACCTGTGTTATGAGATCGGTCTTTCAGTATCCTTATCAAAAAATATAGGCTCACACTGCAAGTTGTTGATATGAAGGAGAGGGAGAGATGTTAAACTTACTTGTACGCTACACACAGGGTGGCATGGTGGCACAGTAGCTGGCATAGGGGACCCATACGTATGGAACCTGCCGTGTGACTCCTGACTCTGTCTGTGTGGAGTCTGCATGTTCCCTCCATGCCGTTCTAGGGATTTCCTCTACAGGCCAAAAACTCGCTAATGTAAATTGGAGTTGCCTTTTTCGTATGAAAAGATCTTTGGTCCTATAGGGAATCTTATGCAGTCAGACTAATAGGCTTATTTAGAAGCGCATATAAACTTTGTTTATTTTGTTACAAAAAAAGAAGCGATGCAGAAATACATGGAGATTTAGTTCTGAATCTCGAGATTTGTTAAGCGATTTCGAAAGGAGTCATTTTTACGACAAAGGAATCTGAAAGGGCTTATCTACCATAAGATATCTCGAAGCTAAATGCACATTGATAAGCCCGTTTTTCCCCAGTTAGGTTACTTGTCACAGCATGGCGGTAAACAAGCCGGGAAGTCGATTTCGTGAGATTAGTAACATGGCGCGTTATTAATAAAAGGTGCAGGAGTGTTCTGCAGCGTGTCGCCTCTTTGCAAATTCAGACTATGTATAGACGGCGCTTTCACTTCCACCAGCCGCATACATCTGAGCAGGGTGGTAATTGAACTAGGAACTTCCTCCATATTTACTGCCCAGTTTCGGGCTGAAAGCAAAGAGACTTAAAAAACTAAAGAGAATACAGCAGCAGGTGCTCTTAGACCTACTTCATAATATTGCTTCAAAAATAAAATGATTATCCTTAAGGAAAATTGTGTAAATATCTGTAATCTGTGTTTTCAAATAAAAACCACTAAAAAACAGTCTTGCATGCTGCTTTACACAAAGGCACTCTCCCCGTGTTCTGGTTCGTGCAGGTTTCTTTTTGGGGTCGATGTTGACAGTTCTTTATACATTCTTCGCTGGAAGTCAACGCGCATTTACACCGGTCACCTTATCTAGTATTTATTCATAATAACTTTTTTTTCTCACTTTGCGCAGGCTGAACTGTAAATCTAATTGTTATGTTCATCATCTCGTATACTGATTCTAAGGTATTTTGAATATGTTTACTCAATATTTAATTGGCGGTTTCCTCTCCAAAAATTCCACTCCGACAGTTTACCTCGCTGGTTCCTCTCGGCCGCCGGATGCTCTTCAGAACAGCTGCAATGCTGGTAATTGCAAAATGTTGCTTAGATCCGGCCTGATCTTCTGCTCGCTGTAACGCAATTCCTCCTATGCCCGATGCCTCTAAACGTGATCACACATGTCCGTAACACACCAACATACCGCCAAAAAAGTGTGTGAAAAATGTCCTTTATTTATTTTTTTGACTAAATATGTAATACAACTCCAAATTAAGCACACGCTGCTGTATCCCGTCAAACAGAATAGTCCATATACTCAAAAGTATGCGTCAGACACCATCATCCATAAAAGTAGCATGACGTTCCATACAACAGCTTCTGACAATAATTGATGGCACATACTGATCCTTTGGCCACAACGGATAACAGGATACAACATAAGACTGCGAAGGTAACGGGTCAGGGGTGTTTTATGGGGAAATCGCGGGTCAGTTTGACTTTTTAATGCAGGAAACTCGCTCGCTGTCCGGATACAATCACTCTAAAGGGGCAAGCCACCGGAACTCAAGTAACTAACAGAGAGTGAATTAAGTTAGAGAACAAGACGAGGCAAGTCCGGCCGGAGCCACAGCGCAGTTACACTCGCGGGATACAAAGTTGCTGCTCCACGCGTGTGCGGCGATCCCGGTGGCTACATGTGTAACACCTGGCGTCCGATGCAAAGGGATCCGACGGGGGGAAAAGGGCGTGCTGGCGTGGCAGTCATTGGCACGGACAGATGGGGGGTCCCGGGACCGCATCAGCCCCGGCTGAAGACGTACTCGGTGTAGCTGGCCCAGATCTTGTCCTCGTTGGGGTCGTTGCTGACATAGGCGCAGGTGCCCGTGGAGCTGCAGGCCACCATGCGAAAGCCGGCCTCGCTCAGTCTGTCGAAAGCCTGCTCCAGGAAATTAAACTTCAGGTAGTAGCGGGACGTGTACCTCTCCGGGGGTCTGTCCGGGTCCCGGCTCTCGTTCAGCGTGTCCCCGAACACCTCCTTGGCCAGGGACGTCATTCCGCACACGGTGATCCTGGCCACCCTTCTGAATTTGGCGTCGGTCTGTATGTCTCTGCCGATGGTGTAGGTGCCCCGGTACGCCACGGTGATGTAGCCGGATTTCCTGGGGCTGGCCCCGGGCGCCGCGCCGTCCGGATCGCCCGGGCAGATGTCCTCACTGGCCGAGCCCTCCTTGCTCGCCTTGGCGCTCAGGCGCTGGGAGAGTTCGCGCAGTTGGAAGAACTCGGCTTCCCTCTGCAGCCTGCATTTCTCCGGAAAGCAATCGGGCAGGACCAGGTTCAGATCCCGCAGGTAGTCCAGAATGTATCGGAACAGAAAGCCGTCCCTGTCTATGAAGTAACGCCCTTTGCTGTCCCGGGGAACTTCTTTGGGCGTCTGCTGGCTAAACATGGTCCAGAGGAGAGAGTCCGGCACCGATATTAAAGTTGCATGCCGGGTCACATAAACCTGCCCCCCGACATTCAGTTCGATGATCTCAGGAAAGTGAGAGCCATTGTCCTCGGCACGGGAGACTCGGCCAGCCAAAGCCATGTCCACATTCGCTTTTCAGGACGATCCAGAAGTAATCTGAGCAGCGTCTGTGGTTTTCTTTATGCAGACTGAACGGAATGAGATAGGAGGAGTATAAGCTGGGGGCTGATGCAAGTTGTGACTGTTAACTCATTGCTTACATATTTGGCCAGCGCGTCACATGAAGTGTGCAGATCGCTCCCCAAACAGGGAAGCCTTATATGAATATTTATATGCATGCATCGTGTTTGCAGTAAACATTATAATATTATTGCATTAGGCAATTAAAGGGAGGATAGTAGTTAAGCATTGAGACCGGTCATGTAGTTTACTTTTCTTTATCAGGACGGTGATCCGTAAGTGCGCGCCTGTTTGTGTATGTTGCAGTAGAGAATTAAACTGCGGTAGGTTAAGGGGAAGCCCTACATTTGGGAGCGCACTCGCCGAAAAGTCAAGCGGCCCCGACGCGTCCGCGAACGGAAACCTCCGGCGTCGCCCCTGCGCCGAGCACCGTGAGGTGCGACATCTAGCGGGCCGAAAGGGGAACTTCAACGCAGAATTGTCGTACTACGATATTGTGGGTATACGAATTTGATTGAATATTAAAGAGCAGACACTAATTAAACACACATTAAAATTATCTCGGTACGAAAGGAGTGTAATGTAAATATTGTGCCATGTGTATGGACATTAACCTGTAACTTTGACTTGTAACTTATAAATTCTGTCACCAGTTGTTCAGTTTCAAAGTCAAGTCAAAGTCAGCTTTATTGTCAATTCTGCCACATGTACAGAACACACAGAGAATTGAAATTACGTTCCTCACAAACCCTTGTCAAACAGAAAACATTAATACAGAAAATAAAAATAAAAAAATACAGGTAAGAAAATATGAATAAATACAATATATAAGTAAAGACACCTGGCAGAGAGTGCAAATCCGACATAAAGTGCAATAAAAGTTTGTTCTGCGCCTGAGATCGGAAGGTCGCCATTGGAGGGCTGTCACCACCGACTGGGCCCCTGGGCAAAGCCCTTAACTCCAATGAATTGTGTATCTCAAGGAGGGTAATCTGGAGTAATCCAGATTCCCCATGGGGATGAATGGAGTATCTATTTTCAAAGAAAAATTAGTCCTCTCTGCAGAAATGTGCTAATGCTACACAGTCCTTAGTACAACCTTCTTACAAAGAGTTTCATATACTTCAGGCTGCATTGCTGGCTCTTCTCCGACAACAATACAACAGCAATAATATTAATAATAATAACAATAATGGTTATAATGATGATTACGATGGTGATACAACTACTAATAATAATATTAATGAAGAAAGTTTATTTCATTTATTTCAAAATATAAGCGAGTTGAATTGCTGATCTGCCCGTCACGTGATTGGAAGGAACGTAAGTCACGTGATAACGCGATCATGTGACAGGCTTCGTGGCTCAGTGCCACCGAAGAAGGAAGTAAGTAGGGGTGCGCTGGTGAGTCGCGGCGTGCTGTTTGGCTGTTGGGGCCGAGCTTGCGTGCTGTTTGGCTGGGCCTCTGGTGACAGCCACCAGCAGCCAGCCCGGGGGCGAAGTCCAGCGGCGGGACCGGGTGACTGAGAGTCCGATGGAGGGCAGGATGCTGTCCGCGTCTCTGACAGTACTGGCGGCTTGGCTGGGTTACATGCGCGGCAGTGGTGCGGCGGGGGAGCAGGAATGGCCCGTGCCGTACAGGTAGGCATGCGGGCGGGCTGGCAGCGGGGCTGCGGCTCAGAGGGCACGGGGAATGGGAATGCTTAGGAGGGTATGGCGCGGGTGCAGTAATCAAAAACCAGCCAATACGACCCCATGGACCCCCTTAAACGGGTGGCGAGCCCAATGCTCAACCCAAAGTCAGTTAGCTAGTATTTTCCCTTTTATTTGGAGAACTTCCATGCACATCTGGCAAACTGGTGATCGGTACCAGCTGTCACTTATCCCCAGTATGCCGGGACTGAAATGGGTTCTGAAACTTGCTGCTGTACCGTGAGTATAACACCCAAGGGCTGTTTGCTTTCTTGCCAAGGCGATTCGATCATCGTCCGGCAGCCGATCCTTACTGCCAGGCTTTGTACCCGTTTTGCCCGACCGGAGACCGCGATGGCCGCATTCCCGCTATGAGGGACTCGGATGTCATCGACATATTCCGGCTTCAAGCTCCAGTGTGGGAGTTTAAGTATGGGGACCTCTTGGGGAAACTTGTAAGTTCTTATCACCCGTTGTCTCTGCCGTTTGACCGTTTTAGTGGTTTTTATGCAAGTATTACCTACGCGCTTTCGTTTCAGAATATTATGCACGATGCCATTGGGTTCAGAAGCCGTGACACGGAGAGAAACTACACGATGGAATGGTACGAGCTGTTCCAGCTGGGGAACTGCACTTTCCCGCACCTAAGGCCGGAGCTCAGCGCCCCCTTCTGGTGCAACCAAGGAGCCGCCTGCTTCTTTGAGGGCATCGACGACCTGCACTGGGTCCAGAATGGGACGCTGGAGAAAGTGGGACAGATGTCAGGTACTTGCGGCGATGGTCGTGTGAAGCCAGAAGGGAGGGCTATAAGATGCCCTCACCCTAGTCAGCAGTCTCCTTTGATTATTTTCAAGCATTTGCGACCTGTCTAAACCCAGACTTCAGTTCCAAAAACTTTGGGACAATGTTTAATATGCAAATAAATCCAGAAAACTCTGAAGGTATTTTTTATACCTGTATTAAATAGAAAATGTTGAAAAAATGCTGTAGCTTATATACAGTACTGTGCAAAATGCTTAGGAAGTCAAAGAAATGTTTAAAGCTATTTTTCTCTGTAGTAATTGTATATTTTCTCAGACTGATAAAGACAATTTAACATTGGAATATATGCAAATTAAGAGCAGCACAATAAAACTAGAAATTCCTCTGTTCTGCAAAAAGTTAATGATATCATCAGGGGGACCCCAGGCATTCCATGTGTTCCTGAAATTTCACACCCAGTTCAGTCAGTTTATTACTTAAATTAGATTTAAAACATCAGTGCATTGCACATAAGAGGTGTCTTAATGGCCTAGTAAAAAATGCATGGGTGTATTGGACACAAATACTGGGGTGAAGTGGCTAAGCTGACATACTTTTACAAATGTAATATAGTTTTACACCAACAGGAAGATATGTCTGCCTCATGTCTGCCTAAGACTTTGCACTGTACTGTAAATTGTGGTTTATTGATTCTAAAAAAAAAGGAACCATTTCACATAATCACAAACATCTGTCAGGTCATGCTTTCCTGTTGGTTTTTAATTTTTCAGGTGGGCAATTCAATGACATGGCTGAATGGGTCAGGAAGGACAATAGCACGGGCATATTTTATGAGACCTGGACTGTCCAGTCTGAGCCCAGTCCCAACTCCACCGTGTGGTTTGAGTCTTACGATTGCTCTCAGTTTGTGCACCGCACCTACAGGAAGCTGGCGGAGATGGGCGTCAAACTGTCCAGTGCCACCCAGACCAATTACACCAAGATTTATCTCTACAGTGGTGAGCCAACCTTCCTCGGGAATGACAGCGCAATCTTTGGCAACTTCTCCAGTAAAAGTCTGGCTGCAGATATCAGAAAGTTCTACTATTCCTTTCGTCCACACCAGTCACTCAAAGAATTCTTCCACAGCTTCTTTGAGCTTGTCGAAAAGGTCCTGTTGGAAAAGGCATTCTATTTGTTCTACAACTTTGAGTACTGGTACCTTCCAATGAAGCCGCCCTACATCCACATAACCTATGAAGAGGTTCCTCTCCCATGATGACTTTCTTGGACATGACTTTCAGTGGGACTGCTTTTAAAATGAGAGGTGGGGGGAACTTACAGGAGTCTGACTTTGAAAAGTATTGAATGTTGTTTATGAAAATCTACTAATTGTTGCCTGATTGCTTATTATGTAAGGGTGTGTTTGGTAGTGATTCATAGTATTAACTAATCCGTAACGGCAGTAATTTTCTTACCAAAATGTGTTTTATTAGAATATGTGAAAGACTATTTTTTCAATTGTGTACATTTGGAATATTTATAAAATTTATTTTTTTTGCTAAAATGCACTAACCTAAAAATTGACTGGTACAGTAAAACTAGAATGCAGTTATATTATAGGCCACACTACCTTTAAATTCAGTAAGTGGTGGTTGGTATGGGCAACCTAGAGAAGGGGTCAAAGGTCATCTTGGTAACTTCAGCAATAGGGCCTCCTCCTCTGTCAGCATGCTGTGGCTTTGTACAGTGTACGGCCTAGGATGTTATTGACAGATCAAGTCACATATAACTCTGTGCCACAATTTCACAAAGCATTTCCACAACATTTCAGGACAGCAGTAAACAATGCTGCTTAAAACTACATTAAACTGCTGAAATATTAAATTCAAGATGACAAATTAGCCTGAAAACAATGATGGCCTACTTAACATTTATTAAGTTCAGGGAGATTAAAAGTGCAGGAAACCAGATAAATACTGATGGGATTAATGTCTCCACCTGCATAACCATATATGTATTCTCATTTACATTATCTGCAGATATATACTTTATACCCCGACTGGCCCAAAAAAAGTCACCGTTTGAATTTAAATCAGCACGTACTTAAGAGACAATGACTGGATCATTATTATAGCTCAGCAAAGTTATGTAGCAATAAAGTTACGTCAGCTGAGCACCTGAATCTACTGAATGGCCAGGTTATCCCATCGATGGGTTTTTTCCTTGCTAATGGCATGGCAGTATTTCAGGATGAGAATTCCAAGATTCATCGGGCTTGATTTGTGAAAGAGGGGTTCAGGGAGCACGGGGAATCATTTTCACACAAGAATTGGCCACCACTGAGTCTGGATCTTAACCCCACTGGAAGTCTTTGGGATGTGCTGAAGAAGACTTTATGTAGTGGTTCAACTCATCTCTCATCAATAATGTCAGCAAAAATTAATACAAATCTGGTAATAAAAATGTTGTAATGTTGCAAAAGCACATGGAAAGAATGCCATGATCGTGCACCATAATCACAGCTAAAGGTCCAATGAAATATTAAAGTGTGTGACTATTTTTTTGGGTAGGCAGTATATATATATATATATATATATATATTACACACACACACACACACTGCTTTTTTTTTTTTAATAATGACCACTAAAAAAAGTCCATTTCAGTCTAAATGAAAAAGGAAATCTAATTGTGGTGGATTCAGAATCTATGTCTGTCTCTTTAAGGCTAAAAATGTGTACAAAATTATATGGCAGGACAAACACAATCCCACCAAGTTGCTGAGCCAATATTACGATCATCTTCTCCCTCATATGAAAGCACGTCAATGATAGCAAAATGTGGTAACCAGAAAAAGATGGACTAGTGTGTCAAAAACACAGCAATAGAAGAAATGTGAACATACCCCCACTGCGGATTAACTGGGCCCTAGAAGCAGGGCGGCTTGCCTCTCGTTACTGGTATGGTGTAAATAAATAAGCTACCACAGGCACTGTAGGTTGTCTTCCAAAACAGACGGGGGACAGAGTAGACAGTCTGAAAAATACAATGTAATATGCATATGCTTCATGGCATGATATTAACATTGCACTGCATTAAGTCTTCTATATCTCAAGCTTTGCTCGCTCTCATTCTGCAGCTGTCTGCCAGCATGTTGGCACCCCAGCCAAACCCAGAGAGCACACTTGGCACCGGGACGGGCCCTTCACCGGCACCCCTCCTTTTTCTCAGACCAAGTACAATTTCAGCCTCTTGAAGTTGACTGTAATTCCAATGTAAACTTTAGTCTGGACAAGCCTGCTTTTAAAGCATTTGTCTCAGTTTGCACTGTTATTCGCCTTATAGTAAAAGGTTTTGAGGCAATGAAGTAAAACATATCAAATATCATATCGACCAAGCATCTCAGAGATGTCTTAAATTTTTGACTTTTCAAAATATCCCCCTTATTTCTTTAGTGACAGTACTGCAGACTCTTGGCATTCTTTCAGCCAGCTTCCAGATGGAAGGAGTTTCCACAAGTTCTGGGCACAAGTTGGCCTCCTTGCTCTTATTCTTCAATCCAACTCATCTCTAACCAGCTCTACAGGGTTTAGGTTGGGGGATTGTGGGGGGGCTGGTCATCAGTCACAGCCCTCCATCTCTTTCCCTGTTCCAAAGGTAATACAGTACATAATCTTGAGGCTTGGGGTGTGCTTACGTTGGTCATCTCTATTTTCAGTACACGTGTCCAGACTTTTGACTGGTACTGTAAATAAAAAGCAGCTTACAGACTGACATCCGGAAGGGCAAAATTACCAACAACCTGTGAACTTTATAGCAGTGTGACTGAGTTGCACTTCCCTATATTTTGTGCAGAAGAGGTGTCTGTAACGAGGGAAAGTGAAAGGCCTGCCCGATAGGATAATGAGGGAAAGTGAAAGGCCTGCCTGATAGGATAACGTGGGAAAGTGAAAGGTCTGCCCGATAGGATAACGTGGGAAAGTGAAAGGCCTGCCTGATAGGATAATGAGGGAAAGTGAAAGGCCTGCCTGATAGGATAATGAGGGAAAGTGAAAGGCCTGCCCGGTAGGATAACGAGGGAAAGTGAAAGGCCTGCCCGATAGGATAATGTGGGAAAGTGAAAGGCCTGCCCGATAGGATAACGTGGGAAAGTGAAAGGCCTGCCCGATAGGATAACGAGGGAAAGTGAAAGGCCTGCCCGGTAGGATAACGAGGGAAAGTGAAAGGCCTGCCCGGTAGGATAACGAGAGAAAGTGAAAGGCCTGCCCGGTAGGATAACGAGGGAAAGTGAAAGGCCTGCCCGGTAGGATAACGAGGGAAAGTGAAAAGCCTGCCTGGTAGGAACACAAGAATCTCACTCAAGGATCTCACTCAAAGCATGCTTGATATTAGCCGTGTTAAGCTGCTTTAAAAAGTATTGCACAGCAACATAGAGGTTCTTTCTCCAGCACAGCCTGTGGTGTGGGAAGCAATTGACCTTGCAAGCAGCTAGCCGAATGAACTCCATGACATGACCAGCGAGCTTCTAAAGAGAATCAAGGATTTTATTTACAATTTCTACAAAAAAAGCTTAAAGTTTAAATCAATTTTATCAAGACCACTCACATTCTGTATAAGATTAGCTTGTCTAACCAATATACACTCACCGGCCACTTTATTAGGTAAACCTGTCCAACTGCTCGTTGGCACAAATTACTGATCAGCCAATCACATGGTGGCAACTCAATGCATTTAGGCATGTTGACATGGTCAAGACGAACCGC
>JAODKM010000034.1:16313607-16329799 GCA_026780845.1 Petrocephalus sullivani
TGCCACGAAGGATTAAGGCAGTTCTGAAGGCAAAAGGGGGTCCAACCCGGTACTAGCAAGGTTTACCTAATAAAGTGACCGGTGAGTGTATATGTACAGACTACAAATTGCAGTGATGTGATCATTCCAGTTTTGCCCATATTCATAAAAGCATCCCATCTGTGGCCCTGCACATGAGGAGTGCATTGATTGATTACCCGATGTGTCACGGTACCACTGAGTACAATATACTGAATTACATGTTACTAAAAAAAAATCTTTCATTGTGCTATTTCCAGGGGCGATTCTAGGGACACTAGCGAAATAAACACAATTCCTTTAGTTTTACTTTTGTGAAAAACAGAATACACAAATAGAGCATATTTGTCATTACAATGTACTATGTAATTAGCCCAGCTCTGGGGCCCCAGGCAATTGCCTGTTCTGTCCTGACACCTCTGGCTAGTTCATGTGTTGACACCATAAAATAAGTCTACATTCAAAGAACCTTTTGTGTAGCAGCTCAAAACAGGGTTGCACACCATTCAGAACTGAATTGAGGATTATTTTAATTAAAATGAATTAAATTCTCCTTCCTGTCATTCCAATTCAACATCCTGCAGGGTGTGGCCAATTCAGTTCAAACTCCAATTCATGAATGTGCAGATCTCTGGCTCAATAAGCTGTGTATGCTGTGTGTGGCAAAAGAGCATCCGGAAGACATGGGGCTCAGTGGTGAGAAAGGTGTGCTGGCCTACATCATGGGTAACCTGACAGCGCGTGGCGCTGCACGTGCCAGTAGCCAGTCAGTGCTTTATTTATGCTATTCATGTGCCAATCAGGTCAGATTCCAAATATGTGATGTGCCAATCAGGTCAGATTCCAAATATGTGATAACTTGATAGCTCATCTGGTTGTTGGTTTAGATTTCCACCCATCCATACATCTTCTTGCAGAGTCTCTTATCCAATCAGAGTACCCTGGGAGCTTACCCAAGAAGGAGAGGCCAAGGGGCGTCACAGAGCACACACGGGAACACAGATGTCAAAACATGGTTTGTTCCTTTTTTGTCTGAAAATTGTCAACCATTTACATTGAGAATATGCAAAATCATAATGAGATTAATTTCCATTGCAAACACCACATAGTTAGAATGAAATGCTTGCCAAACACGGTGTATTCTTTTACAACCACACCCTATGAGTACAAAGGGCAAAGGGCAGTGCTTTTTTCTGCTAAGGCACACAAATTCTTTGCTACATTTTTCATATTTGTCATAATTGGGATGTTGGGTTTTGTTCCATTTGAGCTAAGAATTCATTATGTTTTATTTCTGGCAATGATTTTATTTACACTATTTTGACCCATCTGATTTTATGATGATGTGATTTTTTTAAGGAATAGAAAATACCATTTAAAAGCATTTTTTAGTATCTTTGTTTGACCTGTAATAGGGTAAATAGCACAAATTCCTATTAATTAAACAGATTATTTAATTATTGAGTTAATCCAATTAATGATGCTTGATAAACATACACTTGTTAGATAAAGCAGATTCAGGTATTCAACCTGTGCAATTAAATTATAATTGGATTTTGTTCTGTGAAACACCTATATGTTAATTATCGCACTAAGTGTTGTGGTAAGATCTGTTCCAGGAAGTGAACAAGCAGTTCTCAGCCCGCCTCCTCATACTCGGCCCCTCCTTGGAGGACAGGTGCAGGTGCAATTAGATGTGAACATCACTGTGCCACCACGTTCCCGAAGGCTCTCACATACAGGTAAATTCACCTCCTAAATCTGCATTCATTAATATTATAATTTTGCTGGTTCAAAGTCCTTGTTAACATTGATTTCGCGTGAACAGTATTTGATACAATCTACGTTACTTAGCTACAAACTTAGTTCCCGACAGTTTTTAGGGAAATAAAATATACTTATTTAGCTTATACTGTCTGTTTTTTATTATTATTACAATGGTTATACCACAATTTTGCTACTTCACCACTGTTGGCCAACACATTTTTTAAGAGTTTTAAAAACTAATCTCGGAATATGGAAAATAGCTATATGCATGTTTTTGAAATCAGACTTTAAAAAATGTAAAGAATCAAGGGACAGCAGATAAAAAGGCATGTAGAGATAAAAGTGAAGCACGCCTTAGGAAAATATGCTGTTTGTGGGGTGGTAGACAGATTATCTGTAAGGCAAGGTGGAACATCAGGCGTCAGCTTTCTGCATGAGTGCAGGTAAGGTATTGTTGCCCTTGCTGTCTGAAACACTTACATTCCAGTCACACAGGTGTTTTACGTGAACTGGCATTCACTGGAAGCTCAGCCTGGCTGTACTTGTGCCCAGTTGACTCTTTGACTCATTTATTATCCCCTGTTTGCCTCATTGTACATTGTCTCGAGCAAAAGCACCTGCTGAATGTGAATGTTTGTAGAAACACATACAGGTATATCAATCTTCTCTGCAAGAACTTTCTTTCTGCAAAAACCATTATAAGAATAATGTTCTGTATTGGTCAATATATGAATTAGCAGGACATTAATTTGTCATAATTACTCTTAACGTTAACAAGAAGAGAATATAGCTGCTTTCTGTGTATAAATAAAATTTTTGTTTCAGAGGCTGACCTCGCCCTGCTTTCCAAAATGTCTTACTACTATGCCAAACCATACTCTAAATATGGTAAGATTACACATATATATACACACTTTAATCCAGTACTCAGCAATGAAGTCCATGAACTGGGATATCCCAATTTGATTAGTGAACTTTGAACTGTCCTGGGCTACCTGTAGTTGACTGAAGTTGCCGGAGATTTCATCACATCTATACAGTCTATATCTATACTCACAGTTTCATTGTTATTCCACTCACAAATAAAAATCATTTGAAATTATAGTCAAATCTATTGGCAGAGCAGCTTTAAAAGTGCAGGAGGTGTTTTTAAAAGCAAGATGCTTTTTTAAGGTGCAATTTTGGTTTCAGAAAGCACTACAAAGACCTCATTGCTGAAGGACCAGATCTGGACCAGGAAGGAGCTGAAGGATGGGGAGCCTCTCCGGTGGGTTAATGCTACACACTCCTCTGGTCTACACGATGCTCAGTGAGCACACCCCTGCGTTAGCGTTAGCGAAAGGCAGCCGCAGGCCTAACAGGAGTGTTATTCAGGTAGAGCTAAAAACAGACTGATGTGCTATAGGTACTATAATTGAGGCTGATTTTTGTGTCCCTTAGAGACGCCCCACAGAGTGAGGCTGTGGTATCGGTGAGCTCCTCTACGGATGCCAAGATAAGGTCAGCACACTCAAGCCGTAAAACCGCTGCACTGTAAAAATATAATGACTACACTACACTACTTAAATAATGCAAATGAACAACACTAATACCATGACCGACATACAGACGGCCTGAATTATTCCTGTTTAGTTTAGGATGAGGATTGTATTTCTGTAAGGATAAGGAAATCAGCCGTGCCACTGTCATAGGCAGGCTATGGTCATGGTACTTGTCTCCACATAGGCAGCACTGTCCTCTGGTGTGCCAGTGACATGAGTCCCGTGACTTAGGTACAGTAAGAGGCATGCCCTCACTGCCACTGCATGGCATTCCTTTACTTTGCCTGGAATTGCCTGGTCATGTTGCTCTGTTACCATTATACTATTCTTTTCTCCTTGCAAAAGCCCCGAGGACCGTCTTGCTGACCTTCTCCTGCCTAAATCAATAACGTCACACTCAACTCACAGGTTAGTCTCATTTCTATATTATTTACATGCATCATATTTCCATCAGCCTCACATGTTCGTATCCCTCATCCTCTTAGAAATGTAAGATAGAAGCAGATGTTATCCTGCACCTTTTGGGGTAGCTTGGTTGCCCCTCGTGTATTTCGCTTTGGAACATAGACGTCTCCATTTTTCTGAAGGACAACATTCGAAAAAGACCTCTGCACCTGCTGTCATAAGCCAGTGAATCTGGAGCCCAAGATGGTCCTGGATGGCGTGAAGATCAGCTGTCATGCCTCTTGCTTTAAGGTACCAGATTAAAAAAATGTTGTTATGGTTTCGTAGTCATGAAAAATGGAAATCAAAACAAAAAGGGTAAATCAAGATGTAGAGAAAATGTGCTGAATAAGGATGAGGAATATCTGAAATCGCATAGCAAGCCACTTGAAAAGGGTCCATTTAAATATTTTTGCTTATATTTTAATGTTAAGTACAGAGATACAACCATATTTAAGCAATTCTATCATTTAATTGTCCCATAACTTGTATAATATTTAAGCAACATTAATCGTCAAATTATTTTGATAAAAACGATGGATAAATCAGAAAACTGCACTGCAGCCCATCCGTATGTATTCTGTTGTGTGCTTACTGTTGTAAGTCATTGAAATGGTTTATTAAGAATCTTCTGGCATACATCTCTCCTAGTGTGAGCGGTGCAATGGTTCCCTGGGCCACCTGAAGGCTGGGGACAGCCTGTGGGTGCTTGGCCACATGGTGTACTGCGGGGACTGCTTCAGCATGACCCGGGGTAAGCACTCTGCTTCCGTGTGTCTGCTGATCACATGTGACATGCAGTGCATCATGGGTAAGAAACAGGCCAGAAAGCCAAGAGCTGCTGGTCTGTCTCCCAGGAGGGGCCTTGCTCTAATACCTTCCAACATGTTACATAAGCTGAATTGCTGCTGTTAAATATCGGGTCCTGTCAATGAATGAGATTTTCCAGGGAAACAATAGTTGGCCAAACAATTAAATATAAAACAAATTGCCATTGATGCTGGATATACATCGGGCCTTCATTAGCCAAATAATGCATCTTTAAACAGTTTATGTTGTTTTGAAATAAAGGTTTGGCTCTGCCATCAGTTTTACACAAGGTCTTATGCACACAAAGGAACAATAATTTTTTTGTGTAAGTGATTGATTGTTCAAGTCCAGCTGCTTTGAGAAGCCATATGTTTTTCAAGCATAACTCTTTCGGAACAGTTATAAAAGTATGTTTTTCCCTACATGTGTTTTTTGTTTCCTAGACATTGTCACAGAAAATTAATTATTACTGTTGTTCATAACCCTTTTCTTCTTTTACAGAAACATGGCACTTTTCAAATTAATGAAACAGCTGAAAATGACGATCATGCAGGAAGCTGCAGCACACATGTACAGAGGAGCACACAACTCCGCCTTTGCCTTCAGTTCTTTCCAGTTTACAGCCCTGCAGCATGAAGGACCTCATTCCAACCGTGGCATGGCAGCTGGTCTCAGGCCACCGACTACGGACCTCTGCCTGTACAGAGGGACAGGACATAGTCTGAAATATACATGCAGTTATAGCAAACTGTGCTTAAAAGCACATATTAACATGAAGACTAACATTAATGTTCTTCTTTTTAGTAACACTCAACTAATTCTTTATGCAAATAATTGTATTCGGTTTTGTCTTATAAACTTAACAATAATATTATTTTCAGGAGACTCATTTAAATAATAAATTATGGTGTGATTAAAATATATTTCAATTACAGGGCCACATTTAAAAAAAAAAACTAAACTCTAAAAGTATACAAAACTCTATACTATGTATACTAAATACATATACTAAACTCACCTATTAGCTGTGGCTTCTTGTTCTACTCTGCTGGGTTAAGTCCTCTGATTGTGAGGATAGTATGTATTGTAAGGTTATATGGCAGTACGCAATAAAACGTCGAAAAGCATACAGTGTCCTTATGTTACTCATCCTTGAGAGCCGGTTGCTGTTGGGGAGGACCTGCTGCCGCTTCCCCGGTGCTGAGTGTTGCAGTGCCGGGGGGCGGGGCTGTTACCCCCGAAGTTGAGCGCTGCAGCATCTCAGTGCAACTCACACAGAACTGGAAGCGGCCGCTCCAGCCTAAAGCTGACCGAACCACTTTCTCCGCTATTTCTGCACTTGCCTGTATGTGTTTTAATCGATGGAAGCCGCAGTGCTGAAACCCCAAGTGATGTTGGACGTCAACGGTAACGGCAACGCCCTGGATGCTGAGCTGGAGGTGAAGAAGCTGCAAGACCTGGTCAGGAAGCTGGAGGAGCAGAACGAGCAGCTGAGGACACGGGCTGCCTGCCTGCTGGGGAGCCCGGCCGAATCACCCTCCAGCCCACTTTTACCGGGAATCTATTGCATCGCGAGTCCGGCACCGAAAGCCTCACGCTGGCCGGCCGCCGGCGATCCGCTCGCCGCTGCCGGGGCAGGAGATGCGTACGCTGACCTTTCGGTCCTGGATGAGGTCGAGATGTTAGACCTGGACTCCACGTTCGCCTGCGATGCGGGGTCCGAAGACACCTGGTACTGTAGTTTTATCACTTTGAAACAATCGCCACTCTATTAAAACTAATTTAAACGCATGGCTAAAAAGTTAACTAATTATGCAGTAAAGACAAAAATAATAATATAAGAACATTAAAAAGTAATAACGATAAATAGGCTAATAATTCGACAAAATGGCCACATCTGTTATTCGATTTTTAGAACAGAATAAATGTTAATAGTTATAACTACAACGCATTAAATATTTTAATAGGCATTACTTTGATATTAGGTTTTGTCTAGCTACTTAATTAGTACCCAAATAAAAAGAGACTACAAAAAATCCAGCAGTTCTAAGAGCGTTTCACATTGTCTTGTCATATGCAGTAAGTAATTTAGGAAGTTTTAGCAGTTTATTAATTTTTAATAATTAATTTTATAAATACACGATTGAGTGTTTAATCTTTTTCCAAACTACGAGTTATTTGAATAATGCGTTGGTCTGTCTGTTTGCTTGGTGTCCAACATGTCCGCTGTACACTGAGCAGCCGTAATTACAAACCAGCTGGACGTGTCTCTGATTCTTTAAGTATGATTTTAAAAAAAGCAAAAGGCTAAAAGTATAAATTAGACATGGCTAACATTTGCAAGTGATACCAGGTCTATAAAAACATGGCACAGTATTTACATGTACATTAAATATATTCAATAGTTTTATGTATTTCGTTTGTCTTTTTGTCGAATATGTACCAGAGAAAATAATAATTGCATGAATTACACGTCATATTTTTGTTAACGCATATGAAGTGTTATAAAAGACATAAGTGTAGTTCTGTGGTGGCCTATATTTAAATTAGGATAATTTATAATTTATTAAATTAAGTGGGTAGATGTACACTCTGAACACCGGCCTTGGACTGCTTTGCCCTTATTAATTTGTGTGTGTTTTCTCTTTTTTTGGGGGGAGGGAGGGCAGTGTTATTATTACACATTGTAATAATAAATATGTTAAATAATTTTAAATATTAAAAATATAACACCATAACAATTAAGTTATGGGGTTAAACATATAATTAACTTAATTATACACATACTTAATTATACACATAATTAAGTATATACTATGTTCTCTTCTGCCGCCAAGTATGGCTACAGATCTGTAACGATAAACACTCCTTAGTCTTATTTGTTTATTTATTTATTTTTTAAGCCCACTCGTAATTTTCTGTCAAAAGCACCTTAAATTGCAATGTCTCATCGTCTTTGCACAGGGCTGACATCGTCCCAAATGAGTTAGCGTGCTGGACACGTTTCTAGCAACATATCTGCGTTGGGTGTAAGACAGCCGACAGGCAGTCTTGGTCTTATTAATGTCTCTTTCTCTGATGCTGGGAAACCGAAATGCTCACAAACCACTGGTTTCCGTAACGTGGAAGGAGTCTGGAGCTTTCCAGCACCTGTAACCAATTCTTAGCCACAATTCATATTATTTTTTTCCATGTTGAACATCAAAATTTCATCTAAGTCACCTGTGTCAACAATATATTCAGTCATTTCATTGTGTGTACTGTGTGAACCAGAAATGATGCACCGAATGGCACATGAGGAATACGTGTACCGTTACAGCCCTGGTACATGGCCTCGGGGGCAAATGTACATGGGATCCTGATGGCGCCTCTCTCTACTGTCTCCCTGTAGGTTATATGCCTCACCAAAGGCCAAGCCCTGGACCGAATTTGCCCTTAGCCCCCTGCAGTGGTGTCGGCAGGTGTTAGATGGTCCCCGGCCCGAAGGCGAGGCAGCCAGGCGGTCCTTCTCCTTCAAGCTTGGACAAGGTGAAATGCTGCCTCGAGGATGCCTCTCCTTCCCCTGACATTACGGGCCCTACACGTCTCCGACCATCTACTGCCAATCCCTCCACGTCCTTCTACACTAGAACCAATTTAGCACTGTCTAGTTATGGTTATTGAACAGCCACTTGTATACTATACACTTTCCTCCCATATTCATCAACCCCCTAACAGCCTACATTATGTACTAACACGGCTTAAGTAGTTTCATATATTTTTCGCTTTGCTAAGTGAGATGGACATGTGCAAATCTACATATTTCTTTTAAATTGCAGCTATGTAGTTTTCTTGCTTTATATATATATATATTTATATATATATATATATACTGTTTTGGAGGAAATCACTCTTTTTAAGTTTCTGGGAGAATTGTATATGTGAAATCTGTGTGATGCAAAGTGTGCGTTTTGTTGAAGTGTCTCCCGATGAAAGGCTGGATTCAGCTGTGTTGGAGATTCGGGCTGTGCTCTGTTATGTCATGAATTCAGCTTTGTGCCTGGTGGTTGGAAAAAAAGAGTGTTTTGTGGCTCCCAGTGAATGCCAGTTTTGTGCCATAGTGGTAGGGCTAATTGATAGGGGCAGACCGAGGACCGAGTTTTCATGTGCTTACAAATTTCTGAGAAGAACTCAGCTTCTGTTCTCTGTATTTAAGCCCTTACCACCTTCAGATACAGTATGAATGTCAGTGGAAGCATATCTTCTAATGTACATAGGATCAGAAAAAAATACTTATGTAAATTTAACATTACAACAAATTAGCAGTAACACAATATAAAACAAAACAGACTTTCTTCTGGTCTTCAAAATGTAGCTGATACATTGTTGGATGGCTAGATGGACACTCCTTTGGTGACCAAAGCTCTCTATAAGGCCACTTCAGCCATACCATTTATTTGCAAAATTTCTCCACCAGCTCAATTAATGAATTAACTTCTTAAGTGAATGAGATATGGATTAGCCAAACGAGGTCGGGTAGTGGTCTAGTCAGAATAATACGTGGGAGTGTTGGACGGTTGCTGCAAATACTTTTGAAATGGCGAAGCTGCCACACTTTGACAGACACAACATCTACACCAGCAGGAAGACCGTTTCACAATCGTTTTCTTTGGTTGCTTAAGACATTTACACAGTGCTGAATCTGAACAACTATTGTAAGCCCTAGTGGTGCTCTGGTGTTAAGCTAGGTGGTCTGCCAAGTGCGCAGACTGAGCATCACCGCGAGACATCATAACACAAAGCCCCTTGGAGCCGCCGAAGCCACTTGTCAAAGATCTGGTGTTAGCACCGTGGCCTCTCGTGTGCTGTGAAGCCTGATTGGCCATTTCCGTGTGGAGTACAGTGTCCATGAGATGTGGAGGGATCTGTTACAGATTCTCCTGGACAGCAGGGTGCACATTACCTGTGGGATTTACCTTAAATTGTGCCTCCTGCTTATACTTCTTTTGAAATGAGATGTATTTGGTAAGGAATGAATATGACCACCTCTATCTCCCTTCCCGCCCCTCCCCTCTTCAGCCCACAGACAGAGAGACATTTGCTCCAGCCCTGCCCTCCCTCACGGCTCTGTGGCTGCACTAACGCCCCCGAGCACACCTATCCAGCCTTGTGTTAAAGCTACACTAGCAGAGAGAGCAGGTACCGCGTTCCTGGCTGTACTCCCTTCATTGGCCTGACTGCGCCATCAATAACCATGACGTAACGAAACCCATCGCATGAATACAGTGCTATCTTAGGTGACTCAAGTAATTTAATTAAATTAATTAAATAAGTTAATTAATTTCATTAATTAAAGTTTATATGCACTTTTCAAAAGTACTCTTCAGAAGAAACACGTTGAAATACAGTGTTGAAGACGTTGACAAAAGTCAACAAGTTTTGAGCTTTTCAGAAATGTTAAACCATATATTATTTTAATTTAGTTCAAAACACCAAATTAACTGACCATTAGTTGGTTCAGGTTGTGAAGTAGATAGCTAGATAGTAGATAGTTTCTTATGGTCACTTTCTACGGTTACTTTCTATGGTCATTTTCTATTACATGAATAGCAATACTAACAAGTTAATTCAGTGGCCAGTTTAGGTACTTAACAGCTGAGAAATGTAAAACATTTTGATCACTTAGGAAACTAATGACTTTTCCAATGTGTTTGAGTAAAAGGCACAATTGTGGGAAACTAACATGTATGATGATTTTCTGGTTTCTATGTTTGTCCAGCCTCATTATGCTCATCTAGTCAACATTTACCGCCTGTGACTCAGACATCCATTGGGCAGGGCGACTTTGGTCAAGCTGAGAGATCACCTTCATTTTTCCCCCACTCGTCCACTCACAGTAAGCCTGTATGAATGAATGTCACATTTATATAGTGCTTTTCAAGACACTGAAAGCACGTTACAGAACCAATGGGGAGCCACTTCAACCACCACCGCTGTGTATCACTAGCGTGAATGATGTGACGGCAGCCATTCTGCACCAGTAAGCTCTCCCCACATTAGCTAAGAGAGAAACCACCAATTAGATACAGGGGATGATTAGGAGGCCTGATCTGCTAGGGCGACAATCTGTGATTTTAGCCAGAGCATCGGGGTACTTTAAAAAGATGCCCAGGGATCTTTTATGACCTCAGAGAGTTAGGACTTCAGTTTTAGATCTCATCCAACAGACTGTTACGGGTCTAGTTAGATTGATGTTATCGGCAATTGGTTAGCCTTGCCTTGGTCATAAACGACCCGCGAATAGGCACCTGTCCCGCGCGCCCAGCACTCGACCATTACATGGCTGAAGCTGATATTCGTGTCTGTCATCATTTATGCATCATCACACACGAACACAGACAGCCCCATTTTTTCACAGCATAATGTCCCCATCACTGCATTGAGCAGGGGGCCCCCTAGAGCGCGGGTCCCAGGGTTGTTCGCCCCCAGTCCATGAGATACAGATGTGCAGCTCCTCCTTGCTGTTGCAGGTGATGGGTACAGACATCCAGGCAGCCAACTGGAAGACGACTCCATTTCCATGGGCTACAAGCTGCAGGACCTGACAGACGTGCAGATCATGGCGCGGATGCAGGAGGAGAGTAAGTGCTTCCCAGGAGATTTGGGACTGGGTGTTAAAGTCAGTGTGTGGTTATCTGTACCTGTGTGTTTACTACACATTTGTATGAGTCTTTGTGTGTTCTGTATGTATGTATCTGTATCTGTGCATTTGTTTTCACATTTGTGTGAAACTTTGTGTTTTGTGTGTGCTTACCTCTATTTGTGTGTGTGTTTATACATCGGTATGAGTCAGTGTGTGTTTGTTTACACATTTGTATGAGACTTTATGTTTTGTGTGTCGTTACCTCTCTGCGTATGTGTGTGTTTATGCATCGGTATGAGTTGGTGTGCCTCCTCCTTCTCGTCCTCCAGGCCTACGTCAGGACTATGCCTCTACCACGGCTTTAGCCACCAGCCGCAGCTCCAGTTTCATCCAGTTTGGGCAGCGAGCCGCCCACAGCGAGCTGGACGGGGAGGACGAGGAGGAGTGCGATCGACCCGGAAGCCAGCAGTGCGGCCTGCCTCCATCCCACAGTAAAAGGAAATACCATCGTAGCCAGCTGGCCGTGCAGTGCTTCGGGGGGCTCCACGCACTGCAGAGCTCCAGTGCGGTCAGGGCCAGCTACACACCACACACTCAGGGCCAAAGGCCCAACACCGGTGAGGAGGCTTTACTACAGGAAAAGTCTTGTGTCTGACTAGGAAATTTTGGAGACATTTATTTTGACACATCATAAATAAATGGAAAATAATGCCAACAGACCAAAAGAACTGTTTTCATTTCAGGTTTAATCTGATGATAACAATCTTGCTATTTGAAATGTTCTTAAGTACAATACTAGAGTACCTTTCCATTTTATAGTAATTGCGTTATGTGAGTACTTAAGATTTATGTTAAATTTATATACTGTAAATTAATTCACTCTCTTTTCTAAATACTATCAATTCTAAGTTTCCTTATCATCCTGGTTCGGAATGATTGTATGTCTTGCACAACATTGTTTGTCCTGCAGGTAGGTTACGGAGAAGCATGCCGAACCTTGTGCGGGCTCCCAGAATCCTCTATGTTCCCAGTGTTCCAAACCCTGCTGGCTCACAGTCTTCTGTTCGCAATAGCCGAAGCTTTGACTCCTCCTGTGCCCTGACAAGGCTGCTGTCTTCAAGTATGCAAATCACCATTGACTGGCAATAGTTTTCGCTTGAGTTGGCATATGTTGGCATAATTTTAATTCACTTTGAGTTGGCATCCCACTGTGTACACTTTCTGTGGTTTTCAGTGCATATCAGGGAGTCAAAAAGGACAGGCCAACAGCATTCTCAGCCACCACAGTTCTGCTTGAAAACCTTGGTGCAACTAGACATGAATTGTGAATAAAAGTGAATACCTTTATAAAGAAAACTGACATCTTGCCTCTTGGTCAGTTTCATCCCCTGCTCGGCTGCAGCAGCGTGTCCATGGTGCGGGCAATTTCCCAGCATCCCCACGGCACCCTCTCAAAGCCACGGCATACGTTAGCCCCACCATGCAAGCTCCCAGCCTCACATGCTCCACCAGCAGCGTGCACCCTGCCCCTGCTAGCAGCAAATCCAGCACCCCATCCACAACGGGTCGGAGCGGCGTTCCCAGGCCCACCTCCGTCATTGGGACTAGTACCGTCCCGCATAGCGACATCAGCCAGCCTGTCCGCAGGTACATGCACAGGCATCCTTTATCGTCATTATAAATACATGTAATTCCCATGTTGAATCACCTGTGCCTTAAAATAAATCTATACTTCCCATGGTTTAATGATACAAGTAAGTCTAATTATAAATAAAACAAATAAGAAGAATTTTGAATCAGATTGCATCTATTATTATTTCCTAGCAAAGATATGGAAGGCATTTTATGACTTTATCATGCCATATCTGGATTTTGAACCATCCACTCTTTTCTTGTTTATCTCCTGACAGGTTACTCACTCCACCAAAGAGCCTTTCTGCACTGAGTGCTTTCTGGGAGGGGAGTTGGAAAGAAGGATGTTACTAACTTGGGGCAATGAAGCCAGAGATCTGAAAGACTAACCGTGTTTGGTACCCAGCTGGCCAGGCCAGTTTGCTATGTCAGAAAGTGCTCCTGAAATGCAGAAGGCCAGATAATGCAGCAGGGACGCAATTCTGACCTGTAGTTCTTGAGCTGGAGATTCTGTGGTACTCAGTCATCACAATGAAGTATAAATATTATGCATTTCAGTGGCACTGAGATACAGTGCTACTGAAATGCAGTGCTACTGAAATGCAGTACTACTGAAATGCATTGCAGTTTTCTTGTCAGATTATTAATGCTAAATATTTTAACCAAAAAGTCTGTTTGGGGCATAATATTTGAAACCGTTTAAAAGAACATTGCTTTAACTAATGAAATTATTTTACTGTATGATTAAACCACGAATGTCTGGCTCTGAAAAAAAGTAAACTAATAAATAAACACTATATTAACACTTTACTAAAGCTGAAATTATGAAATTGTAAAAGTTTGTGATTACTGAACAACTGATGTCTTTATTACTTTATCCTTTTTAATAAGAGCTCTCAGCTTAACTATATTTGTAACTGAAAGGGCTGATAAGTAAACTGAGAATTACAATTTCTTTGAAATGATCACAAATACTGCCTCAAAGTGCATATTTTTTAGTGTAGTTTTGCTTAAGTAATTTTCTTGTTTTGATACTTTGTTGTTCTTTGAATTAGTCAATTTTCATTGGCTTGAGAACTGTTCATTGTTAAAAACATTTAGTAACTTCCATCCATCAATTTTCTGAAACTGCTTATCCGTCAGGGTCGCGGGAGATCTAGAGCCTATCCCAGAAACTACGGGCCCACCCTGGATGGGGGGCCAGCCCATCACAAGGCACACTCACACCTATGGGGAACTGAGCAACTCCAGTTAGCCCCAGCATGTTTTTGGACTGTGGGGGGGAAAACCCCACAACGACATGGAGAGAACATGCAAACTCCATACACATGGAACCTGGGTGGAGACTCGAACCCTGGTCTCAAAGGTGTGAGGCAACAGTACTAACCACTGCACCACCACCTCATTTAGAAACTTATTATCGATATTTGAAACTTTTTTTAATTATGATAATAAACTTATTTCAGCTAATGGCATTTCTTTACCTGTAGTGAACACATATAAGTGTCATATAATTATTTATCAATTCATCAATCCATTGCCCATAACTGCTTAAATTATAGAGAGTAGGAGAATAACCTGCAGCGAAGAGTTTGGATTGTCAAAAGCCTGCTTTAGTGGGTCACAGGACGGAGACGTGCATAGGCAGGGCAGGGCACTTCTCTCGTAGGAGGAACTGAATCTGACAGCATTCTGACCAATTACATTCACCTGGTAACAATTAGGAATGAGGCCTGACTTGCAGGGATGTTGGTGGAGGCATTGCCAGTTATTGCTTGATTAACTGGCAGTTTAACTGCAACAGACTAGTACTTGCAAGGGTCCCTCAGCTGCTAAGGTTTGCACTTCATAAGAGTTTTGACATGACAACGGAACTGTGTGTGCCTGTTATCAAAGTACATAAAAAACTAGTGTAGGGAGCTGCCCCCTGGCCCAATGATGGAACCCAAGGGGACAGCCAAAGGCTTTGAATGCGCGTACGTCCTTCTGAGTGCTCCTGCAAAGTTTCTTACCCTTTTAGATAAAACCCCAAATTATATATGACTCCAATTTAATTAAAGATTTATTAAGAAAGCTATTGTCATGACATTTTTGTTATTCAGATTACATCTGGGCTCTCCTTGATATTGCCAAACTCCCTTTTATAACGGACGGTGGAGATCACCGGATTCGCCTCGGCCGATAGGGTGATCTGTGGATCTGCGGAATGGGACTCGGCTCAGAGGCTGAGCCGGCGTCTTCCGTAACTCAGCTTGTGCGCACTTCAGAGGCTGTGCCAATGCCATAACCCAGCTTGCGCGGACCTCAGAGGCTCAGTCGGACCGTAACTGAGCTTGTGCACCCACCAGAAGCTTAGCCGGTATTCACCGTAACTCTGCTTGAGTAGTCGCTTTGGGTCCCGGTCAAATGGGGTGGACCTAGAGGCTGCAAAATGAACAATTACATATCTCAGCTGAGTGTACACAAAGTAACAACGGAAAATATCTGATTACAGATGAAAATTCATGCAGTACTATGTGGGAGAGTGAGTGAGTCCCCTTGCTATTAAGTAAGTATCCAAAACCAAGTGACGGACTGTCTTTGAAGACTGGATTTTCTGACCAAATATTGTGATTGATCATTATAGGGGCATGTGTGTGTCCTGGACACCTGCTGATTTTATCAGGTCTCTGGCCCTTAGCCAATCAAATTGCTTTAGGTGGAATGTAGGACTTCTTTTGTTCCACCAGGAGACAAGATCCTCCACTTTGGTGAGGTTCACCTTACTTTCTATATTTCTCTTATGTGAGAACATACTATTTTAAGGCTGGGAACCTTGTGCCCGTCATACCGTGACCATTCAAATGAGAGCAAACATGGGTGTATGTGTCCTTAATGTTAGTCTGGAGTTATACCTCCTGTGTAGATGTGAGTTGGTGAGTGCATGATGCATCTGTGCCTTGAGGCAGTCAGGCCTTCTTGCTGGAATTTGGCTGCGGGGTTCTGGCTGCCCAGTGGGGTGAGGTGTCTGCTTTGATGTAGTGATCTGGTGATTTGGGTCCAGCCTTGTCGGAGCCAGTGGACCTTTGCCTTAGGACACTGAGTGACATAAACGCGCAATTCAACTGTCATCTCAGCGGAGCTCCGGAATCGGATACAGTTACAAATCCTGGGACATGACACTCAGTCTGACAGATTCCTCCCGTAGATCTGCGACCTCTGCAGCTGCGCAGATCTGCAGCTGGACTACTGCATTTCTCACCAACACATCAGGCGCGTTTACCTGCCACACAGGGACCATATTAACCCTCTGGGGTCTAGGGGTAGAAAACACACTTTCACTGACTGGGGCATGGTCACACATTTCTTTAAAAATCAT
>JAODKM010000034.1:16329899-16354166 GCA_026780845.1 Petrocephalus sullivani
ATGAAGATGACTAAATGGTGTAGTTGCAACATTCAGTTAGATAAGTAAATAACAAAAACCTAACTCATGTCACTATTACAATGCAGTGTAGCCTATGGGTATGACAGTGTAAGCCGTTCACATCTATGCTCCTCTTTGCACAGGCACAAACACACTTATAGTGCGGTCAACGCGCCCACACATGCAACGCACTTTTACAGTGTGGACGCGCATTACTTGAAATATTTCATGACATTATTTATATGCACTAATCATCAATTCACGATTGTTATAATTATTGCATTTTATTCGATACAGACAGGTGTATGTGCGTGAGAACCTTTAATGAAATTGTTGACTATCCCGTCTGTGCCGCTGCTACGTACAGTACGTCACTCAAGCGGAAAACTGCCATTTTAAAAGAGCGGATGCCTCCGCTATTAAAATGACCCACGCGTACACTACAGTACCGAGTTGCATTTGTTTCATATATTTCATGCATTTATCTTAGAAACAGTACGTAACATTAGCTTGTCTGGAACTTGACAAAAAGAAAAGTTTCGCGAAGAGGTAGTTTGGCCTTCTCCGGCATCCGTACATGTTGTCATTAGGGGAAGACTCCATGTTAGCTAAGCTAGCTAGGTGGTTTCAATGCTAGTTAAATTATTTGCCCAGCTCTCTTTGTGGTTATAATGTAAGTTTTTATATATACAAACTATGTATGTTGCATTTGCTAAATGCGTTCTTCATTGACCTTATTGACCCGTACGATGTCTTAGTTGCACAATCTTTGGGGTTCCATGTGGGCTAGTGAGCAATACATTTAATACAAATGCTGCGCATTACAAGCTGTCCTTTATAGTTTGTACTACTTCGTTTACTGGCACTTTAATGTTAACGCCGGGATAATACCTGGACTTATAATACCGGGTTATTTAATTTGATATTTCGGTTATATATTTGATTTTCCTTATTTGTATTTGTTGTTTGTGTGCGCACATGCGTCGATCTGTCTATATATATTATTTTGCATTAGGGCTGACTACTGGAAATCTCAGCCAAAGAAATTCTGCCAGTATTGTAAGTGCTGGATAGCGGATAATAAACCGGTAAGTCTTCAAGACACGTGCTATCTTTTTTGTAGTTAATTCTCTTTATCAAATCAACAGTGTTATACATGATGGCCAAATATTATTCGCATTGTTTGATCATTCTTTCCTAGCTGTGTTTCTCATCTGCGTTTATGCTCCAGCCAAGGATCTGTTTTTGTGAGCAGTTTGGTGTTTCCTCTTCAGAGTGTAGAGTTCCACGAAAGAGGAAAGAATCATAAAGAGAATGTGGCCGCCAAAATTGCAGAGGTACGGTTATAATTTTAATGCACATTACAGTAATATAGCTATATTACTGTGATATTGATTTTATTATAAAGTTATTGTGGGTAAAAATGCGAATTACTTTCTAGTGGACTGTAGGTGGCCCTCGTGAGGTGTCAGGTATAAACTGATAGCAAGTTGGCATAGCTTTTTTCTGAGATAAAGTGTAGATGTCAGGATGTGAGAACATGCCCATCCCCGCCCGTAGCTAATTGGCGGCTGGTGGCTTTGGCACTCTGTTTTTCAGATTAAGCAGAAGAGCATTGACAAGGCTAAACAGGAGGACCGCATGTCCAAAGATTTTGCAGCTATGGAGGAAGCCGCCTTAAAAGCATTTCAGGAGGACCTGAAGCGACTGGAGGCTGAATCTGGCACAGGTGGGGCACCTGCACCTTCTGTATGGTCAAGAAGTGTGTAAGAAATAGAATGTGCATGTTATGGATTTATATATTAATATACTAATATAGCAAGGTGCAAAACACAAAATAATCTTGTAGATTGGACAAAGTTGTTTATGTGTACTTAGCAAGTAAAATCTCATGGTAATAGAGTTTAGCTAATTTTGTTTGTTGTTGTTGTTGTTGTTGTTGTTGTTTTTTTTAAATGTGTGCTGTGTGAGTTTGCGTTTCTGTCATGGTTCTTGATCAGTAATGATCGTGATAAATGCCCCGAATATTTAAAAATGTACCTTTTTAACTTGCCAGTCAGCTGAATGCCATGTCTGGTACTAATAAATAAAATAGTAAGTAAGTAAGAAAATAGCAAGTACGTAAGTAAAAAAGTAAGTAAGTAAAATATGGCCAGACACTGGAAGGCTGTCATCTGAATAATTTATCGGGAATATAACAAGTTTGTAGATATTTTCTGTCCTCTATATTCATATTTTAAATAGTTTCACAGAACCAAAATATATCCCATTGGTCACTTGTGTAGGTGCTGCTAAGCCCCCGAGTAAGAAAGCAGAAGTGGAGCTACCAGCAGCCAGTAGTAAGCCGTCACACATCTGGAAGGAGGGTGTCAATGACGATGGACATGCGTACTACTACAACACCCTGACCGGCGGTAGGAGCCTGCTTCAGACAAGTGCCCTCAGTCGAGTCAATCGAGTGATGTTAATGAAAATGCTGATGTGTGTGGAATGAGCCCCCCCCCACACACACAGCAGGTTTCTTTACTTATATTTTCTATACTTATATTTTAAATTTTCAGAGTCTCAGTGGGATAAACCTGAAGGGTTCAAAGGTTCAAGAAAGAAGACTTCAAGAAGAGCTGAAGTGAAAACTAAGACTAAGACAGCAGCACCGTCATTGCAGAGTCGTGATTACAGTGATGCCTTTGAGACAGCAGTACCGTCATTGCAGAGTCGTGACTACAGTGATGCCTTTGAGACAGCGGTACCGTCATTTCAGAGTCGTGATTACAGTGATGCCTTTGAGACAGCGGTACCGTCATTGCAGAGTCGTGATTACAGTGATGCCTTTGAGACAGCGTTACCGTCATTGCAGAGTCGTGATTACAGTGATGCCTTTGAGACAGTGGTACCGTCATTGCAGAGTCGTGATTACAGTGATGCCTTTGAGACAGCGGTACCCTCATTGCAGAGTCGTGATTACAGTGATGCCTTTGCGACAGCGGTACCGTCATTGCAGAGTCGTGATTACAGTGATGCCTTATAGGTCAGCATTAGTCGCACTCACATGCAATTGATTTTCATTTTAGAGGTCTTCAGACTATCCATGGATAGAGGCACTGAGTC
Organism: Petrocephalus sullivani; assembly: GCA_026780845.1. Lineage (NCBI taxonomy): Eukaryota > Metazoa > Chordata > Actinopteri > Osteoglossiformes > Mormyridae > Petrocephalus > Petrocephalus sullivani. The sequence continues at coordinate 16,333,008 of JAODKM010000034.1, forward strand.
CAGAGGGATACACCTACTATTATAACACTGTGACTGGTGGTAAGTTTCTGTGCCTCTTACTATGATTAGGCAGAAACTGGGCAGGAGTTTCCAGCCTTCACTGTCATTCTCTCTCACTTCCAGAATCCAGTTGGGAGAAGCCTGCAGATTACCCACCCCAGGATGCAGGGAGCAGCAGTGAACACAGCGAGGCCCAGGAGGAGCCCCCACCTCCTCAGGCTGAGCTCGTCTCGGGGGAGGAGAGCAGCTCCGAGCAGCCTTCCGGTGGCGTGGAACCCGAGACCCCCAAAGAGCCGAGCGTCCCCAAAATAAGCTTCAGGGTGAGATGCGGCTAGTGAGCTACTTGCTGATGGGTTGCTTACTGCTTAATCGTTTAATTTTAACACATTTTTTTTCCTAGATGAAAAAGGAGGAGAAATCTGACCCATCTGGAGTTGAGGGGGAGGAGAGTGAAAATGGAAAAGAGGATAATGGTGGAACCATTCAGGAGAAGGAGGAGGAGAAGGAGGAGGAGAAGGAGGTGGAGGCGGAGGATGGTGGTGGGAATGATGATGATGATGATGATAAAGGCAGTGTTCCTGTAGTGCAGGTGACCCCAGCAAAAAAACCACGGAAAACTAACCCATATGGGGAATGGGAGCAGATCCACGAGGAGCCAGACCCATAGTAAGTCCATCTAGCTTTTTAAAATGTTCTTGCACATATTTCATGTATTTGGTTACATGTCAGGATGGCACATGACATCTCAATGTGACATAGAATCCATTTCCCACCCTACAGTGAGCAGGTGGACCTGCAGCTGCCCCAGGTAGAGGGTGTGGGTGCAGCCAAAGGCAGTGATCTACCCCCCGAGCCCAAGGTCAAGTTCAAGGAGCGTACCATCACATCCCTAGGCGATGAAAGTGATCAGGGGGCAGTCTTTAGGAAGAGAAAACTGGACAATGGCAAACCCAGGAGCCTCAGGCAGAGAGGCAAAGATGACTGACAGTGGTCACTGGATGTTACCTGTGGACATGTGAACCCTCTTGCAGAATGCTGACGCAGACTTACACCAGGTTGGAAGGTCTGCTTTATGGAATTCTGATGTCAGCAGATGGTCTGACTGGGAGAGCTGCTGATTCCCAGTAAGGGTCCCGTCAGACTCGTCTGCGTGCTTCATGCTGTTGTTTTTGTACTGCTTTTTATTTCTTATTAATCACACATCATTGTTATAGAATTACAGGAACTAAATACAGAGTATTTTAACCATTTAATGTCTTATATTTCTGACTATTTGTTTGATGTTTGAGTTTTGCCCTGGCTGCTTCTTTGACTTTAAGCACCCTCTATTCAGTTTCACATTCTGAGGTACATGATGTTTTCTTCTGCAGTGGAAATATACATAGCAATGGGATGGCGAGAAGGAATTTCCCATATTTCACAAACATGAGCTGCGTTGCATGAAAGGTGCAGACACTTTGCTGAGCTGCACTGGTCTGTCTGGTGTCAGTCTGTCAGAATTCTGGCAAAAAATAAATTATGGTGGTTGCACACTGGATTTCTGTATCAGAATATCAGAGCATTTTTTTCTATAATTAAACATCACCTAACATTTAGCTAAATTATGATTTAATGTTCCAACTTTTGTGCCTTGTTACAGAAAAGTGTTTCAAAACTAAATGATATTGTCAGTAAAGTTTACAGTTCGTTCATTTTTTAATATCACCTTCCCTTACCTAAATGGTAACTTTTTGTAGTTTCTAATTTTTAATGGAATAAGTAGTGCAGAAAGGTCTGTATTTTCGAATTGCTGATACCAGGACGTCGGACGAAACTGCTAGCGGGAGATACACGGAATTCGAGTGTGAAGCTCGCGATAAGAAGCCACGGCCAGCGCGACCAACGCAGTCACCCTCCATTCGATTTTTATTTTTTTACTGCACTTTCAGTTTTGGTCCTTACCCCTGCCACGGTACAGTAAGGTCACCCCAAGTCCTTAGCAAGAGGTGAGAGAAACAGACCTCAGATGATAAGGGGATAAATAAAGCACTGTGTGAAGGTCTGAGGGAGCTAAGCAGCAGTGATGCAGTGAACGGCCAAGCCACTGCAGCATGGCCTAAAGCAGTGCAATGCCGTCTCTAGGGTCACAACGTTGACATCTGTAAAACAGAAAACGCACTATATGGACAAAAGTACTGGGACACCTGGCCATCACACCCACAAGAACTTATATGGCATCCCATTCTAAATCCATAGGCATTAGTGTGGAGCTGGCCTCCCCTTTGCAGCTATAACAGCTGCCGCTCTTCTAGGAAGGCTTTCCGCAGGATTATGGAGTGTGTCTGTGGGCATTTTTGCCCATTCATCCATGAGAGAATTTGGGAGGTCAGGCACTTAAGTATGGATATGAAGTGCTGTTCATCCCAAAGGTGTTCCATGGGGTTGAGGACAGGGCTCTGTGTTGGCCAGTCAAGTTCCTCCACACCAAACTAATCTAACCATGTCTTTATGGACTGGGGCACAGTCATACACATGGCACAAAATGCAGCAGCAGTGAACAGCACTTGGCCAACAAACTATCAAAATGCAGATGTGAAATGCACAACAAAGACACATGAACATCAGTTGAATATATATATATATATATTTAAAGCATTTGAACATTCCACTACATGCTCAGTATAAATATCTGACTGATTTGCATATTTACAAATACTGTTTATATCACATTTTTTGTATGCCAAAGTTTCCATCCATTAAAGGAAATGACAAACTGTTTCACTGAATTTCTTAAGAGCCAGGGATTTGCGTGTAAAGCATGTGATATTTCTAGGCACACATAACCAATGGCGACATTGTTTACGTTACAGCAGTGTTTCCCAACCCAGTCCTCAGGGAACACCGGACAGTCCACGTTTTTGCTTCCTCTCAGCTCCCAGCATGCCTGTACCAGGTATTCGGTGTTCCTGATTGGCCAGGAGCTGGGAGGGAGCAAAAACGTGGACTGGGTTGGGAAACACTGCATCACAGTACTGTTTACTTCCTTGGTTTTCACCGTCCTCACAGGTCTCGGTCCCAGCAGTCATTCCGAGTTGCCGTTTCGTGATGCTAACTCCAACAGAGCTGTCCTTCCAGCGTGATTTATCAGCTCTGTGATCAGCTGGTCCAGGAGCTCTCCCCCCCGCAGGAACTCCTGATAAAAACACAGTTCTGCTTCATACAAACAGGGTCAATTCTAGAGCTTCACTACAAAACAAGAGTTAGCAACGGTTAGTCAGTCATCTGAAGCGTGTCACTGGATTTCTGTTTCACGAGCATCACACCCTCTGCAGCTTTCCAGATCATCTGAACTACAAAGCGCACAGAAAGTCTCAGGACGCTTGCTTAATTCTGTAAAAATGTTGCAGATTCATTGGTTTCAAAACAATATTTAACATATCTATACATATCTTCCGCACAGACATTTTCTTTTTATTTTCATCCTTTTCCCACCAACTTCAGTTCTATTCTTGCCATTTTGCCGTTAATTGCAGTTGTAGTTACTGGTTCCCAAGGTATTGTTATTGTAAAGGTGTTATTAATTAAAAAGCAACCAATTAGACTGCTCATATGAACTTTAACTCGGAACAGCTCTTTCAAAACTGCAAATTTGATTTTAGTATATAAGTACTTATATAGTATATAAGTATATATATATATATATATAGGTTTGTGTGTGTTTATTTATTTATTCACACTGTAGGTGTTAATAGCAATAGGAAAGACAAACAAAGCAGAACAGAGCAGTTCTGTTATAGACAGGAAGACACACAGTGCTTTCAGACACGGTCCACGGAGACTAACCTTGATGTCACGTGTCACATGTCCGATCCTATGATCCGTCACACGGTCCTGGGTGAAGTGGTAGGTGCGGATTCGCTCTGACTGAGCGCGGGTTCCTACCTGAGTGGTGGGACACAAATGAGAGTTTGAGAGACAAACTTATTCAGTATGAAACTAGAAATAATACAAGATGACTCCTGCTATGAGCACGGCAAAGGGCTACCTGGTGTTTGCGTGTCGCTTCATTTTTCTCGTGCTCTTGGTCTATGACCAACTGGTAGATCTTGGCCCTTAACAGCCGCATGGCGGTGTCACGATTCTGTAACTGGGACCGGGACTCCTGGCACTCCACTTTTATCCCTGTCACAGGAAGAAGAATCCAGTCAAAGGGCTCTGAGACACCATTGATCTGTCGGCTGTTACTGGAGCTCACGTGACAGATGACTGGTCACACTTGCCTGTCGGAATATGGACTATTCTGACAGCGCTGTCTGTTGTATTGACGCTCTGACCACCTGCTCCACTTGATCGAAAAGTGTCAACCTGAAGCTCCTTGGGGTCTATGTCCAGATCTATCTAGTTAGGCGAAATAAGATGCAAAATTATTCTCAGTCCCTGATACTGTTCAAATAAGAAAATGCTACAAAATGCAAAATGGCACACATCACCTTGCTTGGCTGGGGCAGAACAATAACTGTGGTTGTCCCTGTGTGGATCCGTTGCATTCTGGAAGACAGGCCGACCTGAGGGATCCTCTGCACGCGATGAGTGCCACCCTCATACTTCAGGAACTTGTAGGCGTTCTCCCCAGACACTCTGGCCGCTGCGTGATGCAGTCCTCCTGTATACACAAACCAGCCAGTCACCTGTCTGTGCCAGCCGTTCACCGTTAATTACGTAACTCCGGTCAGTCATGAGAGTCAAAAAATGCGTACCGTAATCAGCAGGAGTGTAATTGTAGACTTCAAAATCCCAGTTTTTGTAACTCGAAAATCTAGTATACATATCAAACACTTCCTTTGTGAACTGCTGGCAGATGTCACCTGCAAAGGACAAGGCGCTATATCAGAAAACACAAAAATATAGTTCATATGATTGTTAAATATCTTCTATTATTTTGGGGCATTAAAGCAGTTATAGGGCAAAGCAGGACCGTAATGCTGTTTCTCCTAATACCCATCGCCTGGAGGGACTCCACAGCTGAAGAGCAGCCCCGGGGAACCCGAGCGGCTGCACGCCACCTTTCTTCCCGCATAACCTACCTCCTGTCGTCCTCCCAGATACCACTTCCAAAATGACATCACTGGTGCTGTCGTGTCTATCGCAAGGTGTCATTGTCTGGATCAGCTGCAAGTGAAGAAATGTTTATATGATCATAAATCAAGGTAGTTTTACTTTAATTATACTCATATTTACATTTTTAATTCAGAAATCATTCGGCACTGTGTGTGTTCTCGAAAACTTTCTTGAAACGTCCAGTATTTAGCAGGATTAACTATTTTTATAGATCGTGACTATATTTAATCCATTCTGCATTGAAAGAGAGGTTATGAAACTTCAAAGTAACTGTGTGTAGCCCTACTTCTGTTTTAAGTGTTTCAAGCCGCTTTGACATCTCAGTATGCTCTTCTTTCAGAAGGTCCAACATGCGACGGTCTTCCCGTCCTACGCTGCCTGCATAAACGAGACGCAATGGGACAGGGAGCTGGTAACAAGCACTCTATAACATTAATGCGCAATCAATCTATACCAACATCTGAATATTATTTTACAAACGTACACGGGACTTACTTTGCAAAAGCGCTTCCAGCTCCTTTAGATCATTCACTGCGTTCTCCATGTCCTGGAAAGCCGCTTCTATAGGTAGGAGTTCAATCTGTCGCTTGTTCAGCGTCTTTCTTTCGTATTCATTACACAGCCCATTGTGTAACCTGTGTGTGATGTGACGGTACTCCTTAGTCAGGCGCTGTAAATACCGGAGGACAGCCTGGTTCCGCAGCAGGTCGCCGGGGCCGTTGGTGCAGCAGTTCCGAAAGGCGATGCCCCAGCCCGCGAAGGACGCCGGCAAGCCGGCATGTGAGTCCGCTGCCCGCACTCTCCGGGCACCTTTCTGCATGTGCTGCCAGGTCCTACAGGAACAAGTGCCACACAGCAGCAACCGCTTGTACATCGTTTCCACTTCCTATTTCACTTCCCAGTAAAGATGACGACTTTGCATTGCTTTGTTTAAAAAAAGTATGAAGCTAAGACTGCAGAAATGAACCCCAACACCACACCACGCCTGCGGATAACCTTAATGTAAATAACCCGGAAGCGATAGCTCTGTGCAGCTAGACGAAATGACTTCTGGGAAATGCAGTAAGAATCTACAGAAACTACAATTTTAATATCTAGCCACGTGTTAAAGGAGTATTTTCCCCGTTTTTTTTATTTAACCTCATGTTAACACAACTGTTCTTTTATAGAATATCTTACCAAGTACAGTTTAGGAGTAACAGCTGATCCCTATCAGAAATGAACTGTCAGTACCTACTACTATAAATTAATTTCTTATTAAAAACAGTTCTATGAACCAACTTCTATTTTATTGTAACTCGTTTAATCAAATCCAGACACTGTCTGATTCAATCCGCGCATTTACGCTGTTCGAATGCAATTATGAAACATACGCAAGCTAGAGGATAAATAAATGCAAGGTCAGTAAGAAGTACAGATGCGGTATTGTATTGTACGCTCACTGCGATGTGCGAGCGCGCAAGCATTTTATAAGTAAAAATAAATAAATAAAAGGTTAATTTTAAGTGATAGGCATGCACGCCTCATATTAAGACTAACGCGCCTACGTGCGATTGGCCGGCCGCGACGTCCGCCACCTGGACGCGCACGGGACGCACCAGCATCGGCAGAGCGCCTGCATGCGCCTGCGTTAGTATCGCGATGCTCCGTGGAACTTCCCGAGCGATGGCAAATGAAAACAGTCACGATGGCTTTGTTACAGTCTACAGCAGAAGGAGTCCAACAAAGGAGCTTCTTAGGGGCGACGACAGCCTCCAGACCCAGATATTTAAAATCATCGTGATCGGAGATTCCAATGTGGGCAAGACGTGTCTCACTTACAGATTTTGCGGTGGTAGATTTCTTAAAAACCCCGAAGCAACAATAGGAGTTGATTTCAGGGAAAGGACCGTGGATCTAGATGGGGAATGCATCAAGGTAACAGACTGAATTTCGTTAATACCCTTAAGGTTTTCTTCTTATTATTCTTCTTCTTCTTTTTATTATTATTATTATTGTTGTTGTTGATAATAATAGTAATAATAATTATTATTATTATTGTTGTTGTTGTTATGGCTGTTGTTGTTGTTATTATGTGGCGATAGGCCGTAACTGTGATCATTTACAAATAACTCAAAACATATTTCATTATTACACCGAATGAATGGGATCGTATTTACGAGTACGAACTCGTCCTGAATTTCAGTTTTTTTAAAAATAAAAATAATTTTGCATGTGCTTTATTAATCGTTATGTAACACAGGTGGCTTGTTTTGAATACTAGGACTTATGTCAAACTAAAGATAAAGGCCGTAGCAATCCTGTAAACAAGTGCATAGGAATACTAACATCTTATACCTTAGAATACCATGACTTCCATCTCAGCCCTGAGCACAGCAGTCTTAACGTTATGCTATAGTATGAGGTCCTTACATTAAGCTGAAAAACAATTATAGTACTTAAAGGTTCTGTTTTTTTTATCTGTTCTTATCTATTTAACTTAAATGATGTTTTTGAGGTTTAGTATTAAGAAACCTATAAAAATTTTCCAGACCAACAAGCAGTTATCAAAAAAGATTTTTTTTTTAACGAAACATATTCCCTTTTTCTCAGTTACAGATATGGGACACAGCGGGACAGGAGCGCTTCAGGAAGAGTATGGTGGAGCATTACTACCGAAACGTCCACGCGGTGATCTTCGTGTATGACGTCACTAAGCTGTCCACCCTGGAGAATATGCCGGAATGGATTGAGGAGTGCGCCCGCCAGTGTGTCTCTCCTGCTGTTCCCCAGATCCTGGTGGGAAACAAGTGTGACCTGGAGGACAGACGCGAAGTGCCCACCTCACTGGCCCAGCGCATGGCAGATGTGTACAACTTTCCTCTCTTTGAAACCTCTGCAAAAGACCCAACTGAGAAGGAGCATGTGGATGCCATCTTCTTAACACTTGCCTATAGGCTAAAGAACAACAAACCCCTGCGACTGAAACAGCCCAGTGAAGGAACCACGGTGCAACTCGCGGATGAACAAGAGCAACCAGACAACCAGTGCATATGCTGAGCTATCCCACAAAGGCTTTGCCCTCCCACCTCAGTCAGCTGCTACATGCTCGTTAATACTATTTGTGGTACTCCACACTTAAAGGAACAGGTGCTTAGTCTCTTTGATAATGTTTTCAAGAAAGGAATATCATTTTTATGCAGTGTGTTCAGAGAGTTTCTGAAAGCATTAGCTTTTGTGAACTGCACTTTGACAGTATATTTCATAATTAAATTGATGCTCTTGAAAGGAATAAGTTAAAATACATTAAAATAGGAGTCAAAATTCACTAGAAGGAAAACATTTAGCCAGTATTTTACATTTTACTTACTTTTTAAGTTACTTTATAGCATTGTATATGATTTTGAGTTACGGACCGTTAAGTAAATTAACTTATCAAGAATGCTTTGGTATAATCATGAATTCAATGTGATTATCTATAAACTCTACTAATGAGGGTGAAAATATATAAAGTCCTTGTGTGAAATGACAGATTACATGAAAGAAGGAACAGGTGGACCTCATGAATCTCCATGCAAGGATCACAATGCAATAAAAAATTAAAACATTAAATATTGTATATCAAGGGTATATAATATAATTTTTGTAGCATGTTTCATTGGAAATTCAAAACAGTTCAAAACAAATTGTTCAGGTGAGCCTTTGCTAAGTATTACTATCTCTTTGGGACTCTGCTGTAGAACCCCCCATTCTTCATTATCTGTGAATGTTTCTTAAAAAATGAAGACTGTACCTGTAAATGATGACATAATTAATTGGACTGTACAATTATTTAACTGTAAATATCTCTTTTGCTGTGTTTAACAGCAGTGTATGCAATGTATTTATTTAAATGACAGTAAAATAATTTGCACCAGCATATGGAATGATCATTTGAGGTATAAAACTTTTGGCCCAAAGGTCATTCAATTTGATTTCAATTATTTAGGGAACGATTCAATGTTCTATCACAATTCAGTTCATTTAATCAATTATTCATTTTTATTATTGTGATAACCTAAATTTAAACCTTTTTTAAACTGCAATGAAGAAGATTTCATGAATATGACCGGGGGAACACACTGTTAATATAATACAAAGAAAATAAACTCTCAGAACACTCATTTTTATTTTATTTTTGTTAAACAGACAGAACAAGCCAGTCAGTGTGAAAAAGCCAGCTTCTGAATTGTATAAAAAATATATTTGAGATTTTTTAATTTGGCCTTTCGTTGTTTTTGCTTTTAGAAAAATTAACTGATCCAAATGTTCTGCAGTTCGGCCTCTCTGTGCGGCGTCTCTCTGGCGCGCTGGTACCTGCGATGCACAAGTAATGCTTTGCTAACATTGAGGGCAAGGGGAATTGTAACTCATGCATTATAGAGTATTTATTTGCTGTACAACGAGCTCCTTCATTTTAAAAAACACATAGGAAATAACTATGTCGTTCAAACTTAGCCGTTATCTTAAATTTCCATTTCAGATTAGTTTTTTTCACATGTTTATATTTGACTTAAATTACTACCCACTTTTTATGGGGTATAACGTTTTCCGAAACGCGGGCTGTACGGAGAAAGGTCGTTAATATTTATAAAGGGCGCGCAACCTGATCGGCCGGTGACGATGTTCGGGAAACTCGCCCGTTCCGTAGCGCTGATGGCTCTGCCAGGTGGTTAAGATGCTATTACGGCGCCTTTGGGAAACAAAGTAGCGCAGAAACAGATATCCGTTACGGTGGAATAATATACATATATAATTTGATGTAAGATTTCTTGCGTGAGAGTCTGGCGGAGGCGCGGGACAGCTGGGAGCCCTGCTGAAAAAAATTGTAATGTTATAAACACTGCACGCACATATACTTCCTTGAGCTCAGCTCTGATTTGTCGTCTTTTCATCCCAAAGTAAATGAGAGATTTGAACAGTCCATGTACAGGTAATTGGAGTTTATAAAATTTGGCAACACATTCTTCGTGTAAAATAAAATCAAGTTTCAGTTTATAAGTGGGGCTGAATGAAATTTGACTTGAACTCGTATTGTGACAAATAAAAGTGTTTTGCACTTATTCTTCTGAAGAGATTCCTAAAAAAAGACTGATGGCAGAAGGCTAAAGGATGCAGGGTTTCTACATAACACTAGATGGCTCTCCAGACGTATGCAATCCCAATAAACATAAACGTAAAATCACACTGTAACAGCAGGGACGGATTTAAAGTCTTTATCGCTGTAAAACGAGTATTGTTTCGAAGGAAATGTTTATCTTCTTAATGTAACCCATCACAGTTTGGATAAAGCGTGTAGTACTCCTGTAATTTGAAATCATTTTAGACAAATTGGCTCAGAAATTTTACATATATAAAGCTATAATGTTCACTACAGAGCCAAAGGAAATAAAAGAGAACTATGGAGAAAAAAAGCATTTTTAGTTTTCAACTTTTTTATTGCATGAAGCGTGACCTTTCAAATGTGAATCTCTTCTATGTTGCTAAATCATAAATGCCCAAAAGATGATACTGCTAATATAATGCTAATAATCCTAATGCTGCAGCTACTCTGTGACCTTGATGGAGATAAGCCTAGAGAAGATGGCTGAATGATGGAGGGATGGTTGGAATCTTTTAAAAACATTTTAAAGTGAATAAAATGATCCTGGTCACTGCACTGGTCCTTTAGTTTGCCCGTTATTTTCAGGTCATTCTATGGGTGATTTTTTTGTAAACGAGACAAACTGAAATATTCACTCTTTCCTCACCCACGACTCTACCTACATACAGAGTCAGTATGGGTAATATAATTTCTAAGTATGAAAAGTTCTAACGATGGTACAGACATACCGAAAGGTATACAATGGGATTTGACTACCAGTGGATAATATTTTATCTTCTTGCCTCCTGTTGGCAACACACATGTTGGGTTCTTTAATAAGATCAAAGGCTGTGATGTATGCATTTCAATGATCGGTCAGTGAAGGCATGTTCTGTTCTGAGAGATGAGGGACCCAGAAATTCCCAGGATATAAGTTGTGCAGGTGCCCATCCCCAGCCTGTGGGTTCAAATGTAGAGGATGCAGAGGCTGGAAAGCTGCAGTTTGTTCTCCATCCCATTACATCTTTCACCAGACCAGTCCTGTCTGACTCTCAGAAAGAGGGCTTTCAGGACGCCAGGGAGTGCTGTGCTGGCTGGGCTTTATTAGCAGAATGTACTGTAAGGCAAGCTATCCAAAAATGCTCTCATCATAGCATGCAATGCCGCATGCAGAGTTATTAGTAAGTGAAGGCTCTTCTTACGTGTGGAATCTGGAAGGGAAGTAATGCTGGCGGAGCCTCTGTGGCAGGAAGGTCTCTGGTTCCAACCTGGCCTTGGTAGAACAGTCGCATGTCAGTGGGCCGTTGAGCTAGGCCCTCAAACCTGGTGTAAACTTGGACTGGCCAAGGGTCCCAGAGGGCTGCGTTGGGAAACAGGGCTATTTGGAAAATGAATGGATGGGTGAAGAGAGACAAATTACAATGTGTCACTGATGTTTTTGTGTGATGAAGGAGATATTTCCTTTACAGGGACACAGGGGTAGTTTAAGGAAGTCGTTGTTTATTCTTGGAACAGTGCTCAGTGTGTCGCTGTTCCACTTGTTCCTTCAGGAAGCTTCCATAATAGCCGTGCTCTCCTCGCGTTCCCGTGTTAATGCTCCCGCAGTTGCTAGGCTAGCTGTCCCAGAATCTCTTTGACACTTCCAACATCTCCAGTCCTAGTGTCTGGTAGGCACATGCCCGGTGTCCATGAATGCAGGCATTCCAGCTGTCTATTCATAATCCAAGCAGGCTGAAAACTGAATACAGTAGCAGAGTTCATGCAATAATAAAACTGTCTTGTGAGAAATGATGCATTTTTATTGCTGGACAGATCTTTACTGCCATGAAGTATTTAATAAACAAATAAGGATGCCAGGCAATGATCAATTTAGCTGAGTGACAGTAATTATTTACAAACTTTTCAAAGGTTGCAGCAAAATGTAGTAGCCCAGTAACTAAAACATTCCTATTATTTCAAATAAAAAAGTTGAGTAACCATTTTGCCATCCCATAGTGTTATTTCTGCCGGATACATAGGTTAGGGGAGCAGATGATCTTTCTACTGTGTAAACATCGCAATTACAGCTACGAAAAATAATGACATTACACAGCTTAATAAAAATTAGAGCTATTTTGCAGTTCATTTGTTATTTCTACTGTTTGAATCATCATAGACTTGTACTGCAAGTTATCGTTGCATGCATTATCATTACACATAATAGTTATTAATATCACACACACACACACACACACAAAGCTATTCTTTGATGCATGTCAGCCCTAGAAAGTACAGAGACTAGGCAGCTACTTTGGATGTAAATATTTAACTTTTGTAATTAATTAAATAAATCACACAACTATTTATTTTAGTAAGAAACAGACATAAATATAATGTAACTCTTGTGCCATTTATACCAATTTTTGAACGGTTTTCATGAGTCATGTTAGGAGAAATATTTGATCTATCTTTTATACTCAGGCCTGGTTCATCGCCACACCCCTCTCTGCTTCTGTGGCAGATATCGCCAGTATTTTAGTGTGATATTTCAACATTCTATAAAAGAGCTATTTCTCGGCCCTTTCCAGGCAGCATTTCTGCCTCCTAAGAAACATACTACTTTACAAGCACATGTATATTTAACATATGAAAAAAATAGTCTTTTAAACAATAGGACTATTAGAATAGTAGAACTACAGTAGAATGCCACCCACCTTACGTCTTAAACAGTCCAAGCTGTTACAAATGCCACACTCCCACCTGCTCTCAAACAGGCTTATAATCCAGCAGAAGGGAGGTGGTTTTGTGATTGTACAGAAGATCCAGAAAATCCATACATTATTTACCTACTAAGGTTGGCTGATTAAAATGTTGCCTATGCTTCATTCAGGACCCTAAAGATAATTTTATAACGTGCACAGAGTCAGTAACTTAAGTTAAGGATGGAGACAGAAAAATGCTTAGGCTGTCAGCGATACCTGCTAGAGCTGCACCTCTACCTGGAATCTGAGGAGTTCCGAAGAGCACGCCTGCGAGCTGGTTAAGTGAGCTGCAGCATATGGTCCGGGCGTTCGGAGGCTGTCGGTGTAACCAGATACAGCCGCTCATTCCAAGGCCATCCCATCCTGTGAGTTCTGGCTGATGTCCTCACAGATACTGGGCTGCTCACCACAAGGCCATCCCGTCCTGTGACCTCTGGCTAATGTCCTCACAGATACCGGGCCGCTCACTCCAAGGCCATCCCGTCCTGTGAGCTCTGGCTAATGTCCTCACAGATACCGGGCCGCTCACTCCAAGGCCATTCCGTCCTGTGAGCTCTGACTGATGTCTTCACAGATACCGGGCTGCTCACCCCAAGGCCATCCCGTCCTGACCGAGTGAGCAGCACCTGCACGCCGAGCAGCGGTACCCACATGGTAGTTTGCTTATCCCACTTCTCTTAGCCTTGTTGACTCACAGTTATACTGTAAAGTACAGCTCAAACAGCATCTGGAGGTGGTGTCAGTGGTGCCAGATTTTTACTAATTTTATGAGATTTACCACGTGCTGAAATAATTTTAACCATATCTAGTTACTACGCTGATTTCCTCTGTGCCACTAGATGGCGCACTTCTGTGACTGGGCATATGTAGCGTTATTAAACCCGACTGGGGGGGAAGAACCGTTCATGTTTTTTTCATTTGAGAGACAAGGCATACCTTCCGAATATCTGAACTTAAACAAGTCATAAATATAGTGATATTCGATAGTATATATTTTGTAATGATTTATGGAAACTGCGGTAGGAAAATGAAGCCTTTTAGACACATTACGATTTCCAGACAACAGAAAAAAATGATATGAACATATAAATACCCTCATATACGTTTTGAATTTAATTGTATGTGTAGGGTAAGCTTTCTGTTTCGGTTGGCACTGATGCTGACTTATATACCATTGAGACACTCGACAAAAACATTTCACTGCTATGTTGTGAATCTGTGCGACTATGATAATAATATGCTGCATGAATACAAATCAGCTTTCTTGACATGTATGTTTTTGTTATTACTTTGGCAACTGAAGTTATATGGATAAAATGTAGTTATAAATAGATATAATGAATAGATTTAGGTTAGACCATCTTCAGACCTCTAGGGCAGGACCAGGGGTCAGACACATAATGCTGCAGATTAGCATTAGCATATGATGTTGACTTTTGTCTGTTCTTTTTTCTGTGTCACCAATATGTAGGACAGAAAATGAATGAGCAACACATAAAAACGAACGAATGAACATCTACACACTCAAGAAATGAAGAACCCAGATTTTATATAACATCTACACACCAGCCACTTAGTTTTTTCTTCGCACGTCCTCATTCGTGCAAATATCCAATCAGCCAATCACGCAGCAGCAGCTCAGTTCATAAAATGATGCAGTCATGGGTCAAGAACTACAGTCAATGGCCAGATAACATCAGAGTGGGGAAGACTAATATGATGTAAGTGACTTTCACTATGGCTTGGTGCCAGGGGGTCAGAGTATTTCAGAAACTGCTGATCTCCTGGGATTTTCATGCACAACAGTCTTTAGAGAATGGTGCAAAGAACAAAATATGTCAGTCACGTAGGCGGAGATGTCTTCTTGATGAGTAAAGTCAGAGGAGAATGGCCAGACTGTTGTGAGCTAGCAGGAGGGATTCAGGCAAACTGGTTCTATGAACACGACAGTCGGTTTAGTGGACTTCAGTGGCCTCCCCAGCCAACAAGCACCTTTGGGACGTGGTGAAAAGGGAGATTCGCGGCGTGAAAATGCAGCCAACAAATACCCGCAATTATATGATGCAATCAGGATTGTTTTCAGCACCTCATTTAATCCAAGCTATGAAGAATTCCTTTGATCACATTAACACATGCAATATTTTGATACCCCAATGAAACAATAATATGAGCAAAAATATTTATAATATGACCTAAAATATTCCTTTCTGGTTGTAAACATGTTTGATGAATCCCAGAATTCAAGACATTCCGCTTTCTGTTCGGAATACTGGCGATGACGATGGGTGTAGGCGTCCAGGTGAGGCTGCACGTGGCTGAGGCGGGTCTGACGCGGCCGTGACACACTTACATTCAGATGGAGGTATAAATAGGATCAAAATTCCATAATTTGCAATATTTGCAAAATTAGCATATTTTCTTCAGTGCACACTCAATGGTTGTCAGGCTTCTGTTATTAAAGCCATTTGCCAAATAAGTTTCAGATCAACATGATTGTATATGTAAAGGTTCATTGCTGGCCAAATACATTTCCAATGGGGGAGTCGTCCATCGCATAAATAATAATTTAACATCTCTACTTATAATATAATGCTCTCTCTTTCCTTATTGCCATCTGATCATCTAGCCTCTCTGAATGCATTGAAATTCAACTTGTGCTTATTTGCAAGTATCATTGCTGCTGGAAATGAATAATTTGTACAACACAAAATAAAGGTAAACCATTAACCAAGTATTAAAAATGTGTACCTTTTTAACCATTTTCCCCAAAGAGGTAGCCAAAAATGTTTCTATCTTTCAATTTTATTGTATGTAACCCACAATCAATCACCAAACAATCAGTTTGTATGGTGAGATGTATTTTTTCACATCTCCATAACTCTTGGCCTGGACTTTATTTTTCTTTATTACAGAAATTCATGGTAGTATAATAATACTGATTAATTACCCCACAGGCAAAATTGACAGTTTAGACAATGATGATGTATAATTTGGGTCTGTCTTCAAACTAATATACAGTGACACTAGTTACTTCAGATGTTTTTGTAGTTATAAAAGGACTTGGATTTTTGATATATACTAGCCTTAACAAGCAGCATCCTGGATGGGATGCTGTTTATCACAGGGAACATCTTTATTTCTTGAAGGCACTAAATCATACTGACGTTACACCCTGAAAATCAGAGCAGAGAAAAAATAAAATCTTGACGGCTGAAAGTGGATCTGAGCGGAGTGGCACCGAAAGCAGAGGGATTTGATATGATGCCAAAGTTTCACGCAGAGTCTTACCACAGCAGTCATTTATATCTGTGTTGTCAAATCCTGACCAATAACCCTTCACACAATAAACTTTAGAGAATGTCACTGATAACAAGGATAGTTTCTGAAACTGATGGTATATAGCCTTCATTAAAGTGACCTAGCGGAGGAGTTTTGCAACAAATAGAAGTGTTATATCCTAATTTGCACCAGGACTATATCTTGTATTTTTTATATTAACTGAAAACATTTTTTGTTTTCCTGATTTATATAAAATATATGTCTAAAATGTTGAGAATGATGACAAACGATAGACTGAATCGACTAGCTACAGAATAAATGACAGAACAAGACAGAGTACTGTCTGGGGAACATGCTGTACTTAGGAGACAGTTAGTTCAGCCAAAATGATAAATGATGTTTCCAAATTGACTTGTTAGTCATATGTTCCTTTCATCCCGAGTGCATGTTTCAAGTCATAATCGCAGTTTGACATCTTCACTGTGATTCTACAGTGATTGCAGCAAGATGTTTGGCTTCGTTATTTGAGAAGGAGAATTACACTATTATGGACTGGGAAACTTTTTAAAGCCAAGTACCAAGTGGCTTAGATTTTGTGCAATGTTTTAGCTGATTTTTGTGTAACACATTTCTGCCAAACATTTAATGGCTACAGTTTAATTTCATTATTTCTTGTCCATTTCGGTTATATGCCAAGTGAAGAAGGAAATGATGAATGCATTTACCGTACTTTCCGAAATATCCTGGCAATATTATACCCCAGTTTCCAAGAGTTTTTTGATTTTATATATGTGGTCCAGTCTGTATATTTGACAACCATTTGGTGTCCTTGTATGATTCAGGTGTCTATTTCCAAGGGCACCAAATAATGAATATCTGTGAACACCAAAACCATTTCACACATTTTTGTATATTTATGTTTGATATCACTGGAAAGTTTAGAATGTGGTGCTCATCTGCAGTGTGCTAGGAAACAACTGCAGAACCCTTTTCTGCTGTAAAACAGTATTTACAAAAAAAAGTAATGTGCAAATAAGCTAAATTTTAGACTACTGGGATTATACCTTGATTTAGACTTTCTTTAAAGTGTGGATTGAAGAATAATGACAGTCATAAGGAGAAATCTTTACTTCTCAAAGTTTACAAAAGACCACTTGCATGATCCTGTATAGTTTTTCTCTCTGCATATGGTGACCTATTGAACTTGGTAGTGTAATGGTTAGGAGCTCCTCTGCTGTCTGCAACTGGCTCAATTCATTATGGACAAGAGTGCCACTACAAAATTTCGTCATAGCCTGGACCTCAACCTATTTTAAAATTCTGAAAAAGACAGCCAATAAGCCTGTTAATTCATGAACAAATTTCCAACACTCACTCAGTGTGATGAGCCATTTCTGTGAAATGTAATGAAAGTTCTTCATTGAATTACAGGAGCACTAAGTGCGTTTTAGTTCCCAGTCCTGTAATGGACAATGCGGAAGCCTGACTTTAGGTTATCCGTGGTTTCTCAAAAACAATGCAGATATAGCTACTAGTATTTTATTGATTTTTATCAAACAGTGTACTTTGCTTTATGTAAAAACATATAAGAACTTCCGGTAGCACTTTACTTAAGGCCATATTTGTACTGTAGTAATTTATAAACACATTCATAACAAATAATTATGCATTCATAAAGCTTTCATAAAACATGGCTATACATACGTGTTTATCAAAAAGCATAACACATACTGTAGCCATGCACTACAGATACCTTACTAATGGCCAGTATAAACATTAAGGAGGCTTTATGCTGCATTATAAAGGTATCTATAGTGCATTATAGATGACAGCTTCATAGAGCATCCATAATGCATTATACACATAACTATAATGTGGTATGCTTTTTTTTATAAATAGTTACAGCCATGTTTATAATACTTATGAATATTTTAAAATGAATTATAAGGACAATTATTAGGCTTTATGAATATGGGCTTTTTGGAAAGTGTTACCGAAGTTCCTTTCTTAACTGTTGGCATTAGTGGGATAATATGGATGGGGCATTTTTCATGCTGAGGGGAGTTAGGGGCCCAGTCAACCTACGACCCCATCAGACAAGCTGGCCCGTCACCAAGAGCAAATGTATGATGTCAGTGCATGATAAACTCTAAGACAGGGGAGGCATTTATGATTTATGAAAGACAACTTGCAACAAAACATTCCTTTGTTGCTTCCAATTCTGTGGTTTTACAGATGGAACTGGAAGAGGGTATAAACATATGGCAGTGGCCGTACAGCTGAGCGCCCGTTCATTCACTAGGATAGCATTTGGGTTAGTCCTCACTTCATGTCTCTGTGCTGCAGCAGTGATTGATTGGAGGATGTAGTTACTCATTTGCGTTTTGGATCGTGTCCCAGAAAAAAAAATGCAATTAAAATAGCTACATCTTTCAGTCTTTCAGTTTATAACTATCCAATGAAATTTCAGGAAAATAGCACAGCATAGATCTAGACATAGATATTACTATATGAAAAAGGATAAGAACAAAATTCATTCAAAAGAAAGTACACGCATTAATTAATTATTCAAGTCCCTAAACTGTTTCACAGCTGAGGTTGCAGCTGAGTTTGGGTGTTTTATTGCTGCTCTGGACATGTCCATTAGCTGAAGAAAGACCTTTAAATGTATGTCCTCAGACTCATGAGGAACATGGATGCTCCATTCATGACACTGGGCTTCATTCATTTTCTCGGCATGTCTCGACGCTATGATTTTTGCCCCAGTGACAAAGAGGAGTCTGTGTTAATTATGGAGCATATGATGCTGATGTATTATGTCAACTGATTGAAATTAACAGTGAACATCCAGTCTGCTAAATGTGCTGTATGGAAATTTCAGTGCCTACACATGGCGCCACACTGGCGTGGGTTAATTCCCCTGGACTTCAAGATAGTCATATTGACTCATAATGGTTCTACAGTCAACTGCCAGACTGTGGAGACTGTGGGAAACAGGTCCAGGGAGACTGTGTATACTGGGATCGTCTTGGATGTGGAATTGATTTAGATGGTAAGAGTTGTGATCTGGGAAAGCTTCTGGAGAGGCACTGGGATTAGCCCGCTGGCAGAGATAGCAAGCTGACTGTGAAAAGAGGTCTAGCTAGAAGTGAAGTAGACTCTGGACCAAAATGTGGAAATGTAGGAAATGTAGTAAAATTTACACAGTCTAAAACGATATCATATATATGAAATAAATATCAAATACGATACAGTGCACACATGGTGACAGTATTTAAAGTAATGGTTAACCCTCATAACTTCAATAACACCAATAATGGATAAACACACATACACACACATTATATATTCATATCTTTCGGTAGACTGTCCATTAATTTCTATGGGCATGACCCTAATCCCAACAATGATAACCTTAATCATAAGTAACCAAACAAAATGCATGCCTTTTTTTGATTGCATTCAGAGATTTTTATAAAATTGAGTTCCCCTTGTGGAGCCTGAAAAAAAATGTCCCCAGAAGATCAAAATAACAGGTTATTGTTAAGAAAATTGGAAACTAAAAATATACATTTATATTTAAGGAAGATCAAAGGACCCACTCAGGTATACATGCTGCTATGCTGTTTGAACAAGTAACCTGTAATAAGTGCTAAATGGTAACAATGGGAACAGGAGGCAGGCAAAAACATGAAACCATTTCAATGGATCCGTTAACAAGGTAGAAGGTCAAAGAGAGTCAGTGGTGGGACGAAGCAAGTTCAGGTGTTCCCAACACAGATTCGACTTAAGGTGTTTTGTGAAGGTTGTGAGGGCCACTCCAGACTGGAATGCTTTATATATACATTTTTCAGAAATATCTGTACATGGCAGTTAGAGAGAGTCAGTGTGAAACATCGGCCATTCTAGATCCTAGGTAGGGGGCTTCTCTGACTCCGTTATCTCAGCCTTCCTGAAAAAAAAACAATTATTCTAATGCCATTTAGCAATTTGCCCTGAAGTTTTATATGTATTTCATCACTCTCCCCAACACGTTCCCTGTAATACTATATATTTTCAGCTAACTGTCAGGGCTAGCAGTCTTTAACTGCCAGCAACCATCCAAGATTAGAATTTCTCATCCTCTGTTTCCTCTATGGTAAAAGTATCTCCACGCATGATATCAGTTCCAGAACACTGGACATCTGCAGTGTTACCAGTTTGATCCACTTAAAAACTGGAGATCCGTTCTGAAAGAAAATGCATTACGTAGTGAGTCATAAAGTTGGAATGCATGCCAGATGTGGAATTGTGTTTTCCATTACAAATCCATGCATATTGAAAGTGTATGTTGCATGATAAGTGTTAGAAAATCCAGCAGAAGTCAGCAAGCAGACTGGGACCCCACTTGATATCATTCCTCCATATCAGAGAGAGAGCGGGACCCTGTCTCTACATGTACAAACATGTTACAGACTGTAAACCCTGGCAAAGCAGACTTACAGTACTTTGCACCCTTCTGTATTACAGTCATAAAATGTTCTAAAATGTAAAGTCCAAAAATAATTTCCCCTAAATTACTGTTAAATATGCCCATATGTTCTTAATATGCAATTATATTCTATCCATATAGCCTAAAATGAGAAAATGTGGGTGAGGTAAAAATTCTGAGCACAATTCATAAATGAGCATTAAAAAGTCCATAAAAGACACCCCTTAGGTGTTCTGGGAAAAATACCTGTGTTTTAAACATTTTACAATAATTCTAACAAAATTGGTTCCCCAAAACCTTATGCCATCCCGAGTTGAGTTGTTCTTGGTTCTAATCAAGAACAATTACCGTATTTTCCGCCGCATAAGACGCACCGGCATATAAGACGCACCAAATTTTAAAGGAGTCAAATCTAGGAAAAAAAGATTATGAACCAAATTTTGTAGTAAAATATTTTATATCAACTGTAT
>JAODKM010000034.1:16381025-16395934 GCA_026780845.1 Petrocephalus sullivani
TGCCCATAGGAATGAATTGAGTGTCCCCATAAAGATAGGTATACATGGTATGTGTGTGTGTGTGTGTGTGTGTGCAGCCGGGCAGCAGACATGGACATGTGTTTGTTATTGGGGAAAAGCCCCACGGAAGCAGCAGCGCTCCGTACCCATGCAAATCACGCACGCTGCTGCCAGGAACACGCCACACACGTCTCCGCAGGACTGCTATCACTGCTGCACCCCACAATCCATCCGTCCATCCATTTCCTTACTTGGACCAGTTTTCCGAATCCAAAAACACGTAAAAGCCCATGACAAACAAAAACTTTTTTTCTAAAAGTATATTCCTATGTGGTTTGAAATGCTTGTGTGGGCAATTTCCTGATTAGCTTGCATGACTAATTTGATGTTGATTGACCGGCTGTGACTCTGGGGCTGGTACCTTTACACATTTTTAAAAATGTGAATAATACAACGAAATAAATGCATGTAGATATTATACGATACATTACTATGTTCTAAGCAAATCTTTTCTAATATTCTAAAAAATAGATAAATAATAAAAAGATTTTTAGGAATAAAACACACTCTTCATTCCAGAAGTAAATTTGCCCCATAACTGAGGACCTCAACTGAACTTCACTCGGAAACCACAGAATGGAGGGTATTATAACACTCTCAGGAATCTGAATTAAGAAAAAAAACAGCCGGCACTTTTGGCACACACGCTATTAAGCCTGAACAAATAAAACAAGTGCTTCAAATGTTAACGCATCAAAACACTGAAGGTTTTAATTAATATGTGGTAAGATGCAAAGCAGAGCCATAATAAAGTAAGCAAGCATCTTCACATAAAGGAACCCGAACATGTTCTTTTGTCCCGATGTAAGCATACTGTACTTAAACAATAACACACATACACACACGTTTGTATTCCTATCTTAGTGAGGACCATCCATTCTTTTCTGAGAAAAACCCTAATCCTAATCCCTACCCAGCCCTAATCTTAACCATACGTAACCAAACAAAAGACTTTTGGTATTTTTATGGCATTTTTATAAAATGAAGTCTGAAGTGGTGACAACCGTAAAAATGACTTCACTAGTCACGTTTTTGAGGATTTGCTAAATTTGTGAGGTCCTTTGGTCCTCATAAGTATAGCAAAACCTGTAGACACACGCGCACACACTTATGTGTTTTCAGAGAGAACATAGACTATTATCTTGCATGTGATATACACAGTAAGATGCCCTTTTCAGAGCCTTGCATGCACTCAAACGTGTTAATATTAGTCATTTTGTTCATGCTTACATTTTCATTCCATCTTAAAAGTTAACACAGCTGCAGGCATCATTTGCCGACAGTTTCCTGAAGTAAAGATCAAATAACAACACATATTTTGCTTTTATACTGCATTCGTCTTTATTGTTAATAGGATAATCAAGAGAAAAATTGTGAAGCATGTTTATTTAGTCTGAGGTTTCCTTAATGGATTCTTTATTGGGGAGGCTTGAGGAAAAGCCATAACGTCTCACAGGCATTAGTGCATAGTTTTACAAGTGCAAACTAAACCATAAACCCTGCACAGCTGGCACATTGCACAACATATATTTAAAGAGTTTACATGGTCTTCAACTAGGTCAATGGAAAAAGTGGGGGAGTGTGGCTAGTCTGCATTTGCGGTGTTAAACCCTGCTATATTCATGAGTATGTCGTAAAGTGACTCCCACAAATAACTCTATACGATGCAATTGTTTACAAAGGACTGTATTCTAAAACACTTAATCACACCAGAGTAACTAAAAGGGCATATTTTTTTATTTCAATGTTAGAAATACATGTGCATGCCATATATGAACCACTAACTGCAGGCCAGTATCATAACTGGATTTACAGTTGTATTTATGTACAAGTCAAGACAAAGGCATTTATGTTAATATAAATGAAAAATATTGTTTACTGAGGATATTATCGCATGGTGATTCTGAGGTCTAGCAAAATGTCTGTGTGTATTTCTGCGTAGTTCTATTCTTAGTAAGTTACCCAATATACTCCATAGTCAAAAGGAGTGATTTCCTTTATTTGGTTGTTTGTTTTTCTTTCGTGTCTTCAGTAGAAGCCGAGGGCCTCATCATATTAAACTACGGCAGCTGCAATACGTCGCAGATGTTTGATAGGATGTAGAGAAATTTTGTATTCACTGGGCAGAAATGAGGAGCATACCAAGAATAATTAAATTAATCGATGGCCCTGTTTACTCTTGGTTTTATACTGTGTGTTGGGCGAATGGATCACACGTGGACAGCTGAGGCACATCACCTCTGACACCTGTCTGTCATGCATCTCCAAGGTGGCCAGCTGAACACCTGTGCTCAGATTTTACTTGACTCGCACACGTGACTCAGTGCACAATTATTGTGGCATCCTTGTTGGGAGTGCATCAGCGTGCATTAGCATTTAAGGTACAAGGGGGCTTAAAAGTTCCTTAGTAGAGCTTCACTTGGGATGTCGGATCATTACACTGTTTATTAAGTCCCATCCTACATACCAGTCCTCTGGAAACATAAACCGGAACATTGTTTAGTTCCAGTCTGGTCCAAGGACAGTCTGCAGTGTCTTCAGGAGTGTTATGACTGTAGGGACTGGGATGTGCTTGTGGGGACGATGCTGATGAACTCACTGAGACTGTATCTGCCTATGTTACCTTCTGCACAGATCTGCTCATAACCTAGAGACAAATTCTTATTTATCCTAATAGTAAATCATGGGTCTCTAAATCAGTGAAAATCAGTATCATTCAGCAGAATTTGAGTTTTAATCAAGGTAATATGATTAAAACTACTGAAATGATATTGCACTTCAGGAATAACGCTAATGCTGCTCCTGCGGCGGTTGGTGGGCGGGCTGTAGAATGAGGACAGCAGTACGAGTTCCTGGGTACTGTCACTGATGACAAATTGGCCTTTGCACACGAAGTGGATGCAGTATGTAAGAAGGCCCATCAGCGCCTTTATTTTTACCGTAAGCTTGGTTATTTTAAGATGGACAAAACTTTTATGAGAATGTTTTACTTATCAAGTCGGTTCTGACTTTTTCTTTCATAAGCTGGTATGGTTTTCTGAGTCAGAGATATAATATATATATCTCTGATATATAAGCTATTAGATATATAAGCTTAGACTTTGTGAATGCGTGTTGTAAAGTGGCTGGCACCACTCTTAATGATCGACCTCAGCTTTATAAGTCATGGGTCTTAAGTAGGGTCCAGTCAACCTTCTGGGATCCCAGCCACCCTCTGGTAAGAGAGTTTCAGCTGCTTCCGTCGGGTCGCAGATATAGACTGTCTGCATGCAGGACAAACAGACTGAAAAATTAGTTTGTTACTGTCGCTGTTGGCTTTTTAAACAAACTATCATGGGTATGTTGGTATCATGTGTGTTACATATTTGTATGTCTTGGTTTTATTTGTTGTGTTGTAGGTTGCTGTTCCACAAATTGCCCCTTGGGGACAATAAAGTATTACCTAACCTAACCTAACAAAAGACGTGGACAAATGCTTCCAGAACTGCCTCTGCAATTGTTCTGAGTGATCGGATCACAATGCATGTTGGTGGTTATATACACTTGTATTTAGTACTGTCCACTATGTTTGCCCAAGATACTTTTTAAAACCAGTGTGCGTTACTGAAAATATCACATTTAGGGTTTAGCAACAGTATATATGTGTAATAATTTTTAGATTTTTTTCATTTGTGTTGTTAATTTATAATTGAAATAACTTGGATGGTGCTATTACCTGTATAATAGTCTAAAAAGATATACATGACTGTGGAAATGGAACTGGCAATAGCTGAAATAATGTGAAATGGAGACAGCGGTAGATGTGAGGCTCCACAGTGATGGTCCACTGTCTTTCTGGTGGTCAGAGCAGCCATTTGTGGAAGAAGACTCTATAAACATTGGTCAAGATTTGGTGCCTGCCCCACCACATTGTGGAGACTATGGGCCAGTTTATAGCAAATCAGGGTGGGGTACTGGAAAACACGTTAGTGGAAGACCTGGTTTTTAATTGAACAGGAACATCTTGACCTTTACAGCATTGTGTTTACATTATGTCAGAAGGACTATTGAGAGACCACAAAGACCTGCTGCCAAGGTCAACGGCAACACCAGTGAGTCATTGGAGATCCTAAGGGTACTGGCCTTGTGCAAACATTTGGTGGTGTCTCAGCCAGGTTATGGTTCTCCCTTTTTCAGAGGAAAAAACTCTCAGTAATAATGGTCAGGTAGTGGTGAAATCTATTACTAGGACTGCACCTTCATAGTAAATATACCACCTCAGTTCTGAGCAGAATTTATGGGTAAGAATAACCTTTTATACTTTATATTGAATTCGTGAGATATTAATCCCAAAAATCTTGAGGTAGACTGTACAGATATATCATTTTCCAAGAGTTGTATCATTAGCAATTTCCAGTGAGCCTGTGAACCATTTAAAATGAACCATTTTACTGTCTTTAAAGGCGTGTTAAACATCAAAATAAAAGTGTTTTGTAGTTTCTTATGCGTGCCATCAGTTAACCAAGGATTAAAGGTGGTGTCCCATTGACACAGAATTTATGTCAATGATAATATACTATACTGTATTTAAGTCATATAATTGTTATGAATTTGATGCTCCCCTTTGACCATTTAAGTGCTTGGAGATCTGTTTTTTTTTAGATTACCACAATTGCTTTAGATATGCCTTTATGCAATATTTGGTTATGTGGAAACCGCATTGTGAAAGTGACCTGACTGCATGCTGGTCAGAGGTCTCTCTCAGGTTCCCGGGCAGATTACATTATGTGTAGACGGCAGTACTGACTATGCAGACTAGACACATTATTCAGGATATTTCAAACCACAGTATGGTTTAGGCATTGTCCTCTGTTACTTGTAAATGAAGTCACAGGGTTTATTTCGCAGAATGTTTTTGGAACACTGTAGTTATTTGTGTCATTATTGCTTTTGTTTTATTCCTTAAGAGCATGACTTCTCTGAATGTCTGGAACATTGCAGTATTTGTAGACCTTAGATAAGAAAACAAAACGACAAATTGTTATTTGCTAAGGGCGTTTAAGGCTTGACTTTAATATGGTGCTTTTTACACATAATGTATTAGCAGTATGGCATATAAGCAAAGTAGTTTTCTTCAAAATAAAACCAGTTTAATATAAAGTAACCATGATCCTCCTGAGACATGAGACAGGGAGGGTCAAACAGTATGATTTTATGACAGATGCCTTTTGTCATAAAGAGGCTCCATGTTGCAGACGCTTTTAATTACCAGCTTGCAGGCCCCTCCGCTGAGCCACCCCAGAGAGCTTTGTTTTTAAGCACAGCAAATGCAACAAAAAAAAAAAATGCCATTCAGCTTGACATTGGAGGATGGGAAGATTTTCCTTAGAGGTCAGATGGGTTTATGTGATGATGCAACCAGCACAAAGGAAATACTTTGTAACACCAGGATCACACCAGTGTAATGTGATTTTGGCTTCCACAAGCTGTAAGGACTGGACTTACATCTTCTAGTATATGCCCACAGTACCTAATTCTGCGTTTAATAAATCTCTCACACAAACGTAGATTATCTTTCTGCCAGACCAAATAAAGCAAACATTATTCTTGTCTCACACTATTGCAGGTTATTGGAGAGAGACTAGAAACTTAAGAAATCTTCCAGCAAAACAAAACATGAACAGAACAATATTCAACATGTAAAACCCAGGTTCGATGAGCCTAAATAACATGTACACACATAAAGCAAAGGAGGAATTTGAACCCTAAAGGTATGACTCAACACTGCTACACTCAGCTACCTTCTTGCCTGAGACAGACGTCTAAATAAATATCTTTTGAAGAAGCAAAGTCTGCGCTTTCCATTAAAAAGGCTCTTCCTTCATTACAACATTAGTAAGTATTGAATAGGAATACAGGCCTTCCAGAATTAATGCTAAAACAGTATTTTAGTTGTGTTATTTTAGGAAAAGCCCCACTTCTGGACATTAGTGCTATGAGTTTTATGATTTTGAAAGTTAAAAAATGAATTTTGGTAGGTTGCTGTGGTTTTGTCTTTGGATTTGCATTGTATTGTCTCCTGTATCCAATGTCTACAGTGCAAATAATGTCACCATTTTGCAGATGTCTTCTGTCATCTCGTTTTTTCTCGGCACTCCCTAAGGATGCGGGTAAATGCTATGACCTAATTCTGGGGAAACTACCAAAGGGGAAATCCCTTTAGGTAGTGTTATCTGCTGGGTACCAGATGCAATCTTTAGTGAAGATGTACGTTTTTGATGAAAGTTTAGTGCATTAGTGCAGGAAAGCACTTTAAGTCCCCGCGATGAGCTTGCTAGTATATATCAAACACAGTGCTGTGCAAAAGTCTCAGGCAGTGCAAAGACATTTTGAAAGCCAATTATCCGGATAGTAAGTGTATTTGCTCAGAATAAAAACCACATTTAGAATATATGCAAATTAAGAGAAACGCAATAAAAACGAACAGTTCTCTTCAGTTCTCCAAGAAGTCACTGATACCTTGTTGGATAGCTAGATGATCACCACTTCAGTTCCCAAACCTCTCCTCAGAGGCACCTCAGCCATTCCATGCATTTGCTAAATTTCACCACCACCTTACTTAGTTAATTAAATGAATAGTTTTCTAAAAGTCAGTGAGATATTGATTAGCCATATGAGGTTGCTGCAAATACTATGATGATTATACGAGAGGTTCGAAATAGTTAAGCTGACATATTTACAGCCATAATATCATAGTTTCACACGAGCATGAAGGTCATTTAAGCATCATTTTCTTTGACCGCCTAAGACCTTTGCACAGTACTGTGTATACACACCCACACATTCCATAGCAAAAAATGATATATTCTGCATAAAAGAATAGAGAAGTTGCTGTGTTTTCATTTTATGTTCATGGTAAAAAAAAATAAAAATAGAAATGATTTCCAAATGGTGTTTAAGCCTGACCTAACAAAAGATGGTGTGGAATCAGTTTCCCTGTTTCTGTAGAAGTTAAAATGATTCAGCAATCCTTCACCATAAACCCTGAAGGTCAGAGAAACTGCTCTGGGACATCATGGCTTGGAGCAACCTTTCCTTACACATGTATACTATCCCCTGGAGGAGATTTTTTTCCTTCCCGACTTCCTATTCTCTACAGAATATAAACAATAAAGACAGCAACTTACCAAAACATTCTCTCTGTGTCTGTGACTGATTATTAGATTGAGAGGTGATAACTATTAATGGATGCTGTACAAATCTGGGTTTTTATCAGTGGCTGGGTCTGCTGGTTCACAAATACACAATCAATGGCCCACACATATCCAGATGGTAAAATTGTGAGTCTAAGCCTGCCTCCTACCCAGAAATAGTTTGAAACTCTCCTGGGTGGCAAGATCTACCAAGTTGGATTCATGCCGTACAGCCACAACATTAATTTCTGTCTATTGGTCTGGCGCTTTATATGCCTGTGGGCCTGCACCTCTCCAGATGCTCCAGATGCTCCCGCTACTCGGTGTGCTGAGGCAGGCAAGGCACAGCCGGCGCTATGTAGCTCGCCAGCCATGTTGAACTGGAGCAAATCCATGTTTGAAAATGTGGATGAATTGTGTTAATGTTATCACTTGAAAAATAATATTCTTTCTGGTTCATTTACGAGGCAGGATATGTAAAATTAATTTAAAACTCACGTTTAATGTATCAGCACAAAACCAAATAGGTCTAATAATTCTCTTTTGAAAATAATAAAATTCCATTTTCTGGCAGGAAGACTGGGAGTTTCGGCATCATTTCAACCTTATCTAGCCTAGTTCTTAGCCCTCTGAGAAGTCATGGGAAAATAATTCTATGAGACCAGAGAGATGCTAAAGCTCACCTGTGTCAATATAGGAAAGTTGATTAAACATAACAGAACAAACACAGGAATACATGAACTAGATGTTAAGATAACAAAGAACCAGCTTTCTATGTAACATACATTCAAGTAAGAACATACATTTTACATAATTTATACTACAAATTTCCTTTAATCTTTCATCAACTTACAATATTTCATATAATTTTTTCAGAGTATATTCTGAGCATAAATTCCTTGTGTACGTTTGTGCAGGAGAACAATTATGTTGATACCAGAAAATAATGATGGGGCACTGTGTACCATACAAAAGTGATACCTGAATATTCATGCTTTGCTTCAGGTTTTTTATACATTCATGACTCATTCATTTAAGGATCTATAGCAGGGGGGCCCAATACGTTGCTCGCGATCGACCAGTTAAAACTTTGTTACATTAGGTTACAATAACAACTACTTCGCTCCATTCTCTTCTGACGCGTCACCCGGCAGAACATGTGAATGTACTGCGAGCTAATGCAAAACTCCCGGGAGCAAGCCGAAAAAGTGTGGGCACCCCTAATCTATAGTATCCTTCATGAAGTAGAAGTAACACTAAGACAATACAGAAACTTCTGCATAACAAGAAAATTACTGCTGTCTGGTTCATCCGTTATAGAGGAAAGATCCTGAATGTATCTCATCATATACATTTAGCTACGCATCACACTTCACTGAAGGTCATAAAAAGATGGTTTCAAGGTGAGATATGAAAACTGAGAGTGACATTGAGTGGAAGGAATTTCCACAGATTGGACAGCCCTAGAGAAGGTCACTCGAGATTATTGAGTAAAAGATGGTTGATTTGATAAGAGAGGATATGGCAGAAAGGGTGGTGGAGGATTGTTGAGAACCTTGTGAGTGACAAGCTGGATATTCTAGATGAAGTGTATTTAAATGTTTACAGACCCCAATAATGTGATAATGGGCCCAGGTACGGGTGAGGAGGCAGGCTGTGGAGTTCTGGACCATTTGGAGTTTCAGGTGGGATTTGGGGCTGATGCGTATGAGGAGGAAATTGTAGTATTCAAGGTGGCTGGGGATGAAGGCTGGGATAAGGTCAGATCCAATTTGAGAAAAGGCAGGTTATGAACTGTAGGTGAGGACTACGCTGCTATCGTAGTCAACGTAAAGCAAAATTTCAGCACCAAGATAAATTTGGGTATCAGCAGCATAATAGTGCAAATTGGTGTTGAACTTAATATGGTCAAGTGTGAGTATAGATAAAAAGAACAGCCCGAGAATTGAACCTTGGGGGATCCCCTGAGTGACTGCAGAGAAAGGAGAGGAGTAGCCTGAAATGGGGAGGAAGTGTTTACTGTCCGTCAGGTAAGATGTAAGCCAATTCTGGATCGTGTCTTCTAAACCCAGATCATGGAGTAAT
This sequence comes from Petrocephalus sullivani, assembly GCA_026780845.1. Lineage (NCBI taxonomy): Eukaryota > Metazoa > Chordata > Actinopteri > Osteoglossiformes > Mormyridae > Petrocephalus > Petrocephalus sullivani. Next base: position 16,390,343 of record JAODKM010000034.1, read on the forward strand.
GTCAGTAATGTCAAGATTTTGAGGATGTGACTTATCCTCTCGTTTTTCCTCAGCACTCCTTGGTGATGTGAATAATTCTATGACCTAATTCTGGGGGAACCACCAAAGGGGAAATCCCCCAGTGATTATGTTGGGTGTCAGATGCAATCTTCAGTGTGACTCGTCGGTAAAAGTTCAGAACTTGAACAAAATCCCTATCAGTTGCAAAGTGAAAGCTTTAGTCACTTAGGCCCAACAAGTGGCTATAACTTACTGTTAGACTGTTAGACTTTCCTATCTGCCAGGCAGGATGTAAGCCAGCCCTGGACAGTGCCACCAATGCCCAGACCAATACCCAGATCAAGAGGGGAAGATGGTGTAGGACACTGGATCAAAGGCTGTGCTCAGGTCAAGAACAATGGCGATGGTGACAGCTCTGGGCTTTTCTTCTGCAACCAGCCAGCCAACCCATAGGCCCATAGATGAGTAGCACAATCACCTACTCAGCTCATTTATGTCTGCCGTCTGTCCTCCCTGCAGCACCAAAGCTGCCTTAACCATAGTGTTAAATTTGCTAAGCTTCAGTGAAAAGGAGAAAAGAAACAGTGAGAAGGGGCGCAGGGAGAAGTACGCAGGTGGATGCAATTCATGGCTCAGTGTTAAGGGGGAAATCTCCTTCATAGTGGTGCTCATTCCCAGGCAATGGGATTCATTGTGGATATGTTCCTTCGTGTTCCAGGCTTGGAGTAGGAGTGTCTAATTCTAGGGTTCCACTAGCATGTTCTCTTTGCCAGAAGGTCAAGTAGTACAGGAGCCCTCCCAATAGACCAGGAAGTAGTAGAAGAGGACGAATTAAATTATGTACAGTGCAGCACAGTGATCTCCATTTAGCTAAAGAGCATAACAGATTATTACACCAAATAACATTTTAAATACATTGTGAATTGATGTATAACTACCCAAAAGACAATTTACCCCATTCCTTCAAGCTGGCTTCAGGCTTGCTGACAGTCACCATTGCACTGAGGTGTAATGTCCAGCAGGAACTCTTGCTCACAGCAAAGCAAACAGCTGGAGACCTTGGTAACAGTCCATTCAAAGCTTTGATCTGCAACAAAAATAAGGTCAAATGTGATTTGTTTGTGCTATAAGGTAAAAAAGAAAAAAAACGAAACAATTTAAACAAGGTCCAATGAGAGCCCAAAGAGTCGGGGTAGAGTCAGACGATAGAACACATTTTTTATACTGCTTGGAAGCAACTCTGGATTTCCAGGAAAACTGTAGGCAATATTATTGTGAGCTGCAAGCTGTGAGCACAATAGCCTGGAGAATCTGAAATTGGCCTAGCTGAGACTGTGCCAGACTCTGCTTTTGTTTCCATTTAGGTGCAGATATAATGCCTATGGCTAAAACTGGGGAAATTATTTGGGAGAGAAAACTCAGCTGCAAACCTGAGCGAGGCAAGATAGTAGAGTGTGTTCCCCCGTGGAAAAGGAACAGGAACACACACCGCTGGCCATAAGATGGGAATGCTGAGCTTCAGATTTGGAAATTTGTCTCAACATAAGATTCAGTAACAAACAGTAGTTGTGATACAGCAGAGTAATATCATTGTTTGTCTCTCTCTGCTGTTTTGGGGGCCTGCTGAAATACATACTTTGTATGCTTTACAGGTACGGCTCGGTTCTTGGTGGCAGTGGAAAAGCACCATAAGCGGGACCGCTGTCAGCGTGGGTACAGGGTGGATATGACGCGCATAATTTACAATGGACAACCGCTTCCTCTGGGCGCAGTTCAGGTACGGCTCGGTCCTTGGTGGCAGTGGAAAAGTGCCAAAATATGACAAAACGTTTCAGCCTATAAATGAAAAAAAGTCATGACAACATTTGTTATCATGCTTGCCCATTAACAGTAATAATAAGAAAAGGGGTCACAAATAATAATATCATATGGACAAGGGCCCGTAAACTGAATTGAATCGAATTATGACAGACTCCTGATTCTGTGGATGTGGTTGTTGAAACATCTTGGAGACATGTCAAGATAGGCTATAACCAAAATTTTATACATTTGCATAATGAACGTTTATTTTAAATGTTATTCCTACAATGTAAAAGCTTAGATAGAAATTGGGCCAGATAAATAGATAGATAAATAAAATGACGGAATAACTGATTTTAAAAAATCTACAGAATCACTTTGCAAAATTGCAGGTTACTCATGAATTCTTTGGGCTATTATACAGCAGAACAATGCAATTACTAACATCTTAAACTATCCATCATCTGTTCATCAACTTCGCTATTTATGATTGTCATCAAGCACCTTTTTTCTCAGACACTCATTCACTGGCAGTGCAGCTTCGTCTGCACCCTGGGCTTCACTGTGCTACTACTGCAAACTGGCAAGACATGACCTTCCAGTGAGAAAACTCCTCACTGGGATGAAAAGAACAAACAAACTGTTGAAAGACAGGGTGCTCTGTTGTAGTGTGAATCAGATTCATCCTCACCCATTACAAATCAAAGACCTTCGCCACACATAAGTACATCATCCCTATTGTGTTATGTCTTCTTAAGTACATAAAAAGCGAATTCATCTTATGAACTTTGGAGGCACTCTCTGCCTTTAGTCATACTGACAGGGGGTGCTGGAATTGGCCAGGGCAGTTGTGTTTGGAAACGGCTGAGACTAGGAGGAAGCTGGACCAGGCACCTCAGGAAGTCAATACAAAGGCGTCGCCATGCAAACAGAAACGAAGGAGAAGATGAATCGGTCTGCTGGAATCGACTTTGCTGGAATAACAAATCTTAATACTCACAGAACCACATCAAAATCCCATCTTTTCATCTAAACCTTGATCTGAAAGCCAGCAACATTTAGGTTGGAGCACTTCATTACTTTGCCTGGAGTTCATCCAGACCATTTCCTGTGAGCCGCACTGAAACAGAATTTTCGGGTCGGGATATTAAGTGTGAGTCTTTGGAAGTATGAAGTATCCTTCTTTTAGGGGATACGGGAGATTTGTTAAACTGCCATGTGGCATTTAGTTTTCCACCGGATTAGAAAACTAGCGTTCTGGTTCCCTTGTAATGTGAAAGTTAATCAGTTAATGTTTCGCTGCCCACCACAGAAGCCATGCAACTGATGTTAACAGTGACATAAATTGCATTGCTCACAACAGAAAAGGCTATTATCACGCCTTTCCTGGTTTTGCCTCCTGTCTGCAACCTTACCACTAATGCAGAAGCTGCTGGACTATTAAACAGTAATTATCAACACATGACAGCTATCCAAGTACACTTCATAGAAAATATATAGCGGCGCAGGAGGAGAGGAAAAGGATGCTGAAGATTCATTTGGACTAATCCTGCACACCATCTAAAAAACACCCTAGGGATTTGTAATTTGCATAAATTAAATGTCCCTTTCATTCAAGAGGTACTGCACTGCAACAGAGCAGCACGCTCTTTCTCAGAAATAATATGGACCCTGCATGTTTACTAAACACTAAGATTTAAAGCCAGGAATTAAATGCTAGTTTAGGCATACTGGATGGATATTTAAAAAGGCACCTACAAGAGAACCTTAATTATTCTGGCAAAATCCAACAATCTATGCCAATGTTATCTACACTGTAAATATGTCAGGTATGCTTAGACCAGCAGAGACGCAAACAACATCAACACAAAACCCAACAGCAAGATAAACATTTTTCTGTGGCCAAAACCTCACATCCATCAAGTATAAGTTATACTGCCACTCTGTATGTCTTATGTGAAGATATTTCTCAGAATTATACGTGTCTGGACCGCACCTCGCCCTGCTGCTGCACAGCAAAGCTGTAACCTACTTTCATTTCATTTGCATTCCGTTTTTATGGTTACTGCCAAATCACCGTTTCCAGTCTTCTTCTCTTTAATTTCTCCTTCCCTTCCATTAAAATGTATATTTTCTCTTTTATGTCTTAGAAAATGTAATTTGTTAAATCAGTATGTCCACGTTCCTTATATTGATGAATTAAACTAAATGATCATGTTACTCCTACCTCCATTATCAATACATGAATAAATCAATACATCGCTTTCCCTCTGCATTGTGGCCTGCTGGAGGAAGAAGCGACATTTGACATTTCGCAACCAATATTATTTGCCATGAACTCTTACTTGCTGTGCGGCTGTGTGAAGTTACTCTGAAATTGTTAGGCTCCAACTGTAAGAGCTCCGATTCACCGAAAGTCTGCAGCGCTTCTTTACTTTCTGAGCGATCGAAAACTTGATATTCTGCCAGCATGTTTCAAAAGGACAATAAGGGAATCTTCTGTCTCCATCACTCGCGGCTCGGATGCGCAGTGCGCTAGCCATGAACTCTGGGAAGTCCCATGAACTTTGTTTGCCCCGCAGTCCAGACGGAGCAGCAGCACACTGGCGAGTCATGAAGGGAAAGTCTCTGTGTGTTCCAACAACTCATGCCCCGAAACAATACTCTTGTATTTGATGGGAATGGTGAGGAGATAATGGAGCTGCATCCCAGCATTCTGTAATGAGCAAAGGGCTACAGGAATTAATCTCAATAGCACAAAGATGTGAGATGCAGACTGGGGACTGGATTGTTACCAGAAAGAAGCTTGAAATAAATATTTGGTTCAACATACTTTGATCCTCAGCTCTATAAACACAGTTGAGCATTTTTAGGAATGTGATAAGATCCTTTAGCAAGGGGATGGTTGTTAATTATTGATTCATTTCACTTTAAAAAAGACAGATTTGTGTGAGCTTTTAAAAAATTTGCTCTTAACTTATTGTCTCTCCCTGAATTAGACTGCACAGCTGCCAGCTGTGTTCCACTTCTTTTATAATGTAATTCTAACATAATTCTATTTGTTGCTCTTGTGAGGGAGCCTGCAGTATGAAATAACATAACGGTCTGGAAAATGTATTGTTATCACTGTGGGGGTTCAAGCAATTTAAGCAGCAGATGGTGGCAATGCCTGCCTATTCTCTCAGATCCTTCCCCTGGTCCTGCTGTGACCCTTCAGATGTTTCATGTTAACAGCACTGATTTTGTGGAAAATCGCAGCCCAGTCAGCAACATGCCTGCAATTCAGAGCGTCATACAGAAGGAGACAATGTGCGTGCCTGCGTGTGAGTGTATGTCGAGACGTCACTGTTCTGAAAGAAGCATTGATCCTTCTGACTTTTTCCTGAAGCAACTTCCATGTTGCGGCTCTACTTACACTGTGTGATCAGGTTTAAGCTGTTGTTCTTCTCTGTTGTTCTATCTTTCCCTAAATTCTCTATGCTTGACATTTTAGACAGCACGGTGTTCTTCAGGAAAGCTTCAGAAGAAGCCCTTTACTGAATACACTGACACAACAAAGACAAGCAGGCTTATTCTAAAGATTAGGGAAAGAGAACTGATTTGCAAAATATGTGCATTTAGGTTAATTTTTAATGGAATTTTGTTAATGCTATTTCAGTACTTAATGGCTTTAAGAAGTAATTTTCTGTTCTAAATTGTTGCATAAATATACAGCAAACCATCCATCCATTTACTGAAACCACTTATCCTTCAGGGTCACAGGGGGTCCGGAGCCTATAGGCACAAGGTGGG
>JAODKM010000034.1:16415670-16429801 GCA_026780845.1 Petrocephalus sullivani
ATGTCCATCCCTTTATGACCACCATGTACCCATCCTCTGATGGCTACTTCCAGCAGGATAATGCACCATGTCACATACATAAGCTCGAATCATTTCAAATTGGTTTCTTGAACATGACAAAAAGTACACTGTACTAAAATGGCCCCCGCAGTCACCAGATCTCAACCCAATAGAGCATCTTAAAATGGTGTTCCTAATAATCCTTTAGGTGAGTGTGTGTGTATATATATATATATATTATATAATATATTCTTTACTGTATACTCTTTACCAGTTTGTATATAAGTATATATATTTTTTTACTTCAATGTAACTTGTTCCCATGTCCTGACTGTGCTCCGTTTCATCTGGAATTATGACAATTAAATAATATGTGACACATTTGAAATGTAATGTTGCATTCAAGTAATAAGTATACAAATTAAAAAACTACATATACATTTAATTTTTCAGCCACTTTTTGCCAGCCGTCTTTTCTGATTTGGGTCGCTCTTGCTGCGTTTCCTTTTGACATAGATTCATTCTTTGAAGTCATCATATCGCTCTAATAAATGGTTCTGCTCAGAGTGAAAAAATGCGCCGTTTTTCCCGTCATTTTGTAGAAGCCAATGAGAGATTTGCCGATTATGTTTTCTAGACTCCATACATTTAGACTTTTCAAGCAGCACAATCATCTCGGATGATGGGATCCAGCTAAACGAAAGTAACCAACTTAACCGGATGATTTTCACCGCCAATAACTGATCCAATATGAGGCTTCTGATCTTGGATGATTTAAGCGACGTGAGCCAGATTCAGAAAGCAGGATTTCTCAAGCCGGGTAATCGTGACGCGTTATGAATTAATACGCATGCGCGTTACGAATCCGTCTGGGGCGTCAAATGTGATGTTGCGTACGCATGCGCAGATACTGAGACGACATGCCGTCACTGAGAAAACCCGGAAGTGTCCCTGCAAACTGAACAATTTACAGTGGACATAAGCAGCCTAGGAACAGAAGCCCGCCGTTGGGTGTTGTCGTTAGATTTCTTCCCTTATTTAGCCTCTATGTCTTGTATCTGATTGTCTTCATCGATATTTTCTCACCTCTGTCTCTCTTCGTCTGTAGTCTTTACTCTTTGGTTTCGCTCTTGCCTTTGGCTTGGGTAATTGTTGCTCTGATCACCTCGGTCCCAGCGTTGGCAGCATCTTCCAGGTACTAAGCGCCGAATTCGCTCCAAACTATTGACCAATCGTTTTAGAAAATTGGCCCACAGGCTCTGTAGATAATGTTAATTTTGCTTGCTAAAATACTTTCTTTTCTAACTTTGCAACAATTGTTGTTGTTGTGATGCTGCTTCTGAACTGTCCGTTTAGTTAAAGTTAACCTGCAGAAAAGACAGCAGTTTCTTCCGATTCAGTCCTTTCCTCTACGCCCTTTGCTGCGCAATGTAGGATAATGTTTAATGTATATCGTCACCTTGTACACAAATTAAAGTATTTAGGAAATTTCAAGCAAGTCAGTTAATAAAGGAAACCACACAATTCCAAGCTGACAAGTAAAATACATTAAAAATCCAGTTGTTTTTTTTTGGGGCCTTTCAGATATTTGGACTCTGGAGTCAGTTACTGCATAAACTTGATTTGCCACCTGAATCTAGTGTACCAAATCCAGCAAGTCTTGTTGAAGGACCTAAATGTGCCTTTGTGGAAAGTTGCACAAGTCTATTTGGTGAATGCTGCACTGCATTGTACAGCCTCTGAGCACTTGTCAATGACATTTCTTTAAACTAATTACTCATTTGGTATTAGTTTGAAAAGAAAATTATGGTTTGAATTAAAATACAGTTCATGGTGATATTTGTGATAAAAGTTTCACAGTTTAAAGTCCTATTCAGTTTGCATTAGTCTTTACCCACATACTGAGAAATGCGGTTGTTTTAATAAGCACATATTATATTTTTGCAGAGAGGAAACATGTGTGAAATGGTGCTTGTGGACCTCGGCCACAGTAATTGTCCACAAGGCGGCTGTTGGCAAAAACGCTTGAAGGAAATGTCTGCCGTGATAGATGATGGGGCATATGATCATATATACATTATGACTGATACAAATTCAGAAACGGAAAAAAGCCGGGTACAAACCTCTTCAACGCTCCTGGACAGCTTAGCTTGTCAGAAGGAAAAAATTCACATTCTGGATGAAGGCTGTGTGGCATCCTCCTGGTACAGTTTTAAACAAGCCATGGATGAGCTGGATTTGAGTGCTGTCCTGGTTGTTACATCCAGCCAGAGGATGAACATGCTGCAGGAGTACCAAAGCTTGTTCTTCACTACAGTCTACAGTTTTTACTACACAGCTGTATTTGATGATTCACAGTGTCTCATTCCCAGCAACCACCTCAGCAAAAATATCAGAGAGGAAGTGAAGGCTTTCCTCCAAAGCTTACCCGCTGTAACTGGAGAGGTTTCTATTCTTAGGTCTTCTTTAATTTCAGGTGAGTTTAAATGTTTTGTTTTGACTTTTTTACTGATCAGTATAAAGCCCCAACATGGGGACTTTGTGCAAAGAAGGTTTACTGTTCCTCCTTATTAAAAGTAGACACAAAGCGTGTGACCCAGAGTGCTGATCATGTCATTTGTAGCTAATTAAGTGGCATTCAGTGGTATATAATGCACAGATAGCTTCATTAACATTAATGGTGTAATGATGGTAAGAAAAATACAGCTAGATGTATTACCAGAATAAGTGAAGTTGGTCACCTCGTCAAGGTATTAGCAGAATGGCGCCTTTTGAGATTTCGTGTGTATTTATGCTGTTCTTTCCACTCCACTGACTGTGAGGTGTGTCACTAACAGCTTCCTCTGTTCTCCTGAACATGTGCAGACAGCTTTTGTCATGGTTTCACCACCAGAACAGGGGGTATTTCCTACATCAGTACACTACGGTCCCTTAACCTCTTCAGCAGCTCCAGACGCAGGGACCCAAAGGTGGTTGTTGAGGAGAACCTCCGTCGCCTCAGTGTCCAGGCTGGCTTTGATCCCAGAAATTTTCACCTTATAAAAGTAAGCTGTATGATTTAGCTTGTGTAATGGACAGTGGGAACCCTTATGTCCAAAGTTCACGCAGAGGTCAGGCATGCTGTTTGTCTGATTGTGGTGGGTGCTGCTTGTAGACAGATCATGCCAGTGATGTATGGGTAATTGGAAAACCAGAGCCTCCAAGCTATGACGGCATCGTAACCAACCAGGTGGGACTGGTCATTGCCGCGCCGGGAGCTGACTGCATGCCCCTGCTTTTCACTGACCCTGTGGCACAAGTCATTGGTGTGGCTCATGCAGGTAATTCCCATACAGCCATACATTTCTGACAGTGTCAGCAACCTTACAGCAAATTAAGTTGATAAACTTAAGCTGATACACTTGTGTTAAACACTCACCTAAGAAGGAGTTTTGCCCAAATCTCAAAGTAGACACGTTAACTTGGTATAGTGAAGCTTTTTTACTAGTATATCTCAGTCTTTTATTTTGCAAAATGATATTTAGGTTGGAAAGGTACTTTGAAGGGGGTTGCTGTGGAAATGGTGAAGGCCATGGTGCTGGAGTTTGGCAGTAAGCCATCTGACATCGTCGTGGCAGTTGGTCCTTCTGTGGGCCCGTGCTGTTTCACTCTGGACCGAGATTCTGCGGAAGAGTATCATGCTATTCATCCAGACTGCGTTAAAGCTCGGGGCTCCGCGAGGCCTTACGTCGATATCAGACTGGCCACAAGGTAAAGGGGGACATTTCTGCATTCTGTCCAAACCACTGTTTCTGTAATGGAGAACTGAATAGACAGAACCCTGTGGGTTCCTTAAAAAAAATCTGTGTGGTAAATTGATGCACGTGCAGTACTTTCCGGGAAAAATCCTGTGTCGGGGTCCTCCAAACCTTAGAGAAACACCACTGTGCCATGTTATGGGCTTACGTTACTTAAATAATAATAAAGAAATGTTTTTGGTATTTTCAGAATTCTCCTCCAGCAAGCTGGGCTGCTTCCTCACTGTATTCATGACAGCAGTGTGACAGACAGGCCCGTCCTTACGCTGTGCACTGCCTGCAACCCCGGCACCTTCTTCTCTCATGTTCGTGACGGCATCAATTTTGGCACACAGATTGGATTTTTATGGATAAAGAATCACTGTGTCCGTGAGTTAACAATTTAGATATCGAACAGGATATCAGTTGGTCTAATATGATGTTGGTCCAATATGATGCACAATGTTGTGAATATTTTATTTTATCAGGTGTTTTGAGCATCAGAATCATTTTACTTTGAGTTTTAGTTTGGGCTGTTGGCTTAGTATTTGGCTTGTAGCCCTGCAGCTCCTAAGCCACACTTTCACTTTGTGTGTGGTCTCACGATGTCCCCATTTTTGCATCAATTCACCCCCAAATACATGGTTAGGTGAACTGGTATCTCTAGAATACCCATACTGTGAGAGCGTGCCCTGTGATTGGCTGGTAGCTTATCCAAGGTGTGCCCTTCTGCTTTGTTTTTGGCGTGAGGCAACCCTGTGCTGGATAAGAAAAGGATTTTTGATCGTGTAGTTTTTTAAAATATATGAATTCACTGAATATGTTGAGAAAATTGTTTGATTCTTTTACAAACATAATTACAATTTTAAGAATGTGTTTTGAAGCATAAATTGTCTGTGACTTACCTGGAGTGAACGCCCTGTTCTTTTCGAATTTCCTTCAAAACAGTGGAACATTAGATTTTGTGGTCGGCTGTGGCTAGATCCATGCATCCACCTCATCCTCGCATTACTCTTCTGCAACAAGTAGCAAAAACTGTAGATGGGGAAACAAAGCTGGCAGGTATAATGGTCAGCTTAGAAAGAAGAACTTTTTTAACCAAAGAGGAACTTAACCAGTAACCACTGGGGGAGTTCAGGGTCAAAGTCACAATAAACAGAAATGTGACATGCAACACTTGAAACCCCCAAAAAAAATTAAATGTCCCATGGGTCCTACTTCTGGGAAGAGATTTGGATTAATAAATGCAACACTGCCATGGCAGTCAAGGCATGTGATTGATTAATATATGTTAAATGTGTATGTAAATCTGCTGCATTTCAATAGGCCTTTCTATTCTATAGTTTACGGTAATGCAGCATAGCCCAAGCCTTATGCAATAGTAATAATTCATTACGGTGGGCTGCAGTTCCGGATCTTGCCCCATTAGGCTGCTGGGTGGCTTAATGGGCTGAGTGGGCGGCTGCTGTTCACACTCGCCTTTGTTCAGGGCGGCATGTGTCTGGGCGAGCTGCTGTCCATGGTGCTTATCGAGGTTAGTCTGTTCTGGGTGACATCAAGACTCCCTGCAATACAAGATCTTCGTTTGAATCTGCAATCATCGTAAGCAATCTTAAGAGACTGTCCCATTTTTTTTAACTTGTAGCTGGATTATTATAATGGTCATCAGATATTGTTACAGTCAATCTTTGTCCAGGATGTTTATGGATGTTCCTTCTGGATTCCAAAATTTCCTTCTGGATAAATAAAGTATCTATCTATCTATGCGTAAAATTATTCAAAATTTAAATTGTTAGTATTCTTCTACATTTCAATGCCCATTTTAGCAATATAAATGAAGACTTGCTTGCTTTAGAAAAATAATCCCATTCTCAAAAACATGAATTTCATCAGCACTAGTAGGAAGTGAAAGTTTTGCAGAACATTGTAATCGTGCAGAGCTACGGGAGCCCTGAGCAGTCATACATGCCTGCCACAGCCAAAGTAGTTACCTGCTGTCCCCTTGCATCTGTATTCAACAAAGATTTTCCTTTTTCAGTCCTTAATTCAAATTAAAAAGTAACTTTCACATTTTGGCTGCTTCTAAACCATTCAAAATCCATAGGCTTATGACCACTTAAATATCAGTCCACAGCGAAACAAAATGTACAGTATGAAAAAAATATTTACATTAACACCAGACAAAATGATAAATGTTCTCATTTCTTTATTTGATTGAGAAGTGCAACTGAATTATGATATTGTTTCACTGGTTTGATGAACATGCAGAAACATAAGCGAACATCCTACACACTGATGCGGGCCCACAGCAGGCAGAATCATCTGTAATTGGCCATACTGTGACATACCTGGAGTGCTTCACGGTTAAAAAGGAAAATACTACAAATTTCAAATGAGCAATGGTTTACAGTACAATTTAATGCAAGATAATCAGTCAAACTGCTTAGAAGCTGCATTCATGATTTACAGCATTAAATGACGAAAACCAAATTTGTTCACCTTAACGGCTCATCCACCTCTACAAGCCAAATTGTTTCTCTCCCTTGCCGCTTGCTATTACAGTGTTTACAATAAATACATAAGTCTAACTCATTTAAATTGAGCTAAATTGAGCAACTCCACCAATTCTCAGAGCAGCCGTCACTGCTCTAAAGGCAGGAACTGAGGCGGAGGAGAATGCATTTACCTGCACTTTACTAAAGGCAAGAATGAGCACTTAAAATTAATATTGAAAGATTAACTTCCATTCATTGGGCACATTTAGCACGTCAAAACAAATGTACTGACAGATTGTTGACTACATAGTGACACTCCGATCAAAATCAACAATTTTTCAGTACCATTTGCCAGTACCAAAAACAGAGATAACGTGTCAGTGGTCATGAGAACCTTTTCACATTCTTCACCAAGAAAGTGCTTGCTCTTAAAATTGGCTCACAGTCTGCAAAAAAAGGCCTATTTACGCAAAAAAGAAAGCTAGGCAGCCTCGGTACAATCCCAGGGTCACCAATGAATAGGCATAAACCTAAGGCCCTACAATACAGGCACAATGATCCTTTCAGGTGCCTCTGCAGGACTCAACCACCTTGGGTAGTCCACGGGTTTTGGTTTAAAATTATATCTGTTATCTGTCACCACTCGTTTCACCCTAGACGATTGTCTGAGATGTGTGAAGTGTTTCCAAACATACTGCTCTCACGTGTCAAGTTTCGAGTGTTATAATGTGCAAATATTAAAGGAACTGTCCAGTCTCCGCAGAGCACCCCCGCCTGCCTCTGCCTTTATTTACGCTCTCGCTGGGTGATCCTGTGCTACGCAGAAGCTCCGGAGCCCTGTGCAGCTGACTGCGAAGGTGGGGCAGACTGCTGTGCCGCTGTCACTTGTGGCTGTGTGGATGATGGTGGCGACCCGCTTTGGACTTGGGCCTGAAACTGTGCCAGCTGCTCTGGACTGGCCAGGTTCTTCAGCAGGCTGTTCTCTTGCTCTAGCTGGGAGTTCCTTTCGATCAGCTCTTTTATCTGCTCTTTTAAGACCTCCACCTCCTCGCGAACGGCGTACATCAAGTGGCTTTTGACTAAGTCCTGCAGAGACGAAGAAAATAGGAACTGTATATCAGGAAAACCATTTCCTCAAACATTTTCAGATCCATCATATAAGTGCTGTTAATAAAAGTGAATACAACCAGAGGCGGTCAAAGGCAGGCTGTATTAGGCCTGTGCTATCAGAATCGGAAAGATTAAAAGGAGGTTTATTCTACATACATCCATTGTATTGGGATTAAGCAAGTAATTTGTTGTAAAGTTGAAGGGATTGATGCTCTGTAGGTAAAACTCTGTTCAGTTCATTAGGATATTTCTGCTGCCATAAAGATGTTTTGCAGGGACACTACATTTCTATCCAGGAACAAACAAAATGGCTGGTCTGTGGAGCGCCAAGCCAGTCCGCCGTCCAATGATTGTAACGTCCTGTCTAAGGCACGGGGGTCTCCTAGCAACAGTCAGGGCTGGAATAGAGCAGGAGAGTCTTTCACCTTCACTTCTTAGATATTATGTAAATTGTCCCCAAGTCAAATCAAGTATTTAAACTAATATAATCAGGGGTACTGGCTACATTAAACAAACCACCGTTCTATCATTAAAGCATTACAAAGTCAAGGCACAGCCCTGCACACTTCTGCTAAGTCCAGCCCAATATTAGCTGCCACTAATAAACTGGTTTAATCAATAAACTACTGAAAACAGTAGGCTCCATTATTTACTCATCAATTAAACATTTTCCACTTACCATTGCTTGCTCAATTTTGTTGTCTATGGCCACCACACTAGCACCTGAAGAGCTGGAAACAAAAGCGGCAAAATCCAATTAGTATACAAATGTATTCATATGAATTATATATAACAATAACGGTTATTAACGGTAATACTTTAAATGCTTTGTCAATGGGGCTGTCAAATGAATCAGTATCGTGGTAAAGATAATATCATGCAGCTCCGAATCCTCTCCGTCTCTCCGAGCTCGTTAAGGAGACACCAGTGACCCATTTTCCCTCGACCAGCCTGTACGGTGGCTGGCTGTAATGCATCAATAATGCAGGGAATATTAGCATGCATCTCGACGCATCCTGGCTTGCATACAGACCTGTGCAGGCGAGGAGTGCGTGTGCTCTTACACAGCCGAGTAGCCCTGCGGGAGGGGGATGCACTGCGCCGTGCAGATGTGCACACCCTCTGCTACCCCAGACTAACAGAAATATGCCAGTATTTATTCGGTATGTAAAAAAAAATAAAAAAAAGACTCAAAACGGGATTTTACCTATTATCAAAAAAGAGCGCCGAATATCCCGCGAGCAGTAACGCCGATAAAAAAGCCATAGCACCGCGCCGCGCCGCGCCGCGCAGCCCCCCGCCGGCCGGAGCGCTCACGGAAAGGCGCTCTCCGAAGCACCCATGGTGGCTCTCTCCTCACGCCGACTCTGGGGTGGCTTTCGGGCGAGAAAACAGGCGGATTCCCGTCATAGGCAGCCAGCCCGCGGACTCCCACAGAACAAAGAGCCTCCGAGGTCAGCCCGTCCCGGCAAGCCGCAGGCGCCGTCTCATTTGCATAATTTATGCAGGAAAAACAGCGCATCCCTGCTTCCCATTGGCGCACAGAGCAGCATTACCGACTAATTTATGTAGGACCGCCCCTTACAATACGGAGTACTCAACAACATATTGCAGTACAACAAAATACTGTCTGGCCATGCTGTCCGGTCTTTTGTACGATTTGCTATTGGCCAAGCCAATACAATTTTATTTTCTTCTTCCTTCTTAAATCGTACCGTATAAATAGCACGTTTGAAAGTGAGTTGTCTGCTGCTGGCTGGTTATAATGCAGTAGCTTACAATCTATAGCCATGAGGAATACGGCAAGCCATCACTAGGTGACGTATTCCGCCCCCGCCTACCCCTCAATGTTAATAATAATTCCCTAAAATTGTAACACCCCTCTTTCCCAGGGCACTCCTCGGTCACCACCCATCATTTTCCCACTGCTTTGTCTGGCAGCTTGCTAAGCGGGTCACACCATATGTCTTTGTCCATGGCCACAGGCTCTAGGGCATTCTGAAGGATCCCTAGATGACCCAAGCCAGCAGGGAGATTTAATCCCTCTAGCGTCTTCCTTGGGGCTTCCACCCAGTAGGATGTGCCCAGAGAGGCTTCCTTGGGGCTTCCGCCCAGTAGGATGTGCCCAGAGAGGCTTCCCTGGGAGCCATCCAAGTGGCATCTTTAGATAAGCCCAAATAACCCCAGGTGATTTCTTTTGAGCTGAAGGAGCAGTGACTATTTCAAAGACCTTACAAACTCATCAGCCTGTCACGGAAGGCGAGTATAGAAACCCTGTCACAAAAAAGCCTTACCCAGAGGTAAGGACAGAGACACAGACCGACCATGAGTCCGAATCCAACTCCCACTTCACCACAAAGGACCTCAGTGCCAACAAAACTGCTATGGATCTCATATTCCCTCTTACCCTCACTCGTGAACAAAACCCAGTGCAATCCATTTCATTCCGAGAAAGAACCATGGCCTTAAATTTCAAGGTGTCAGGTTTCATAAGGCTAAAAGCATGACATCATGTGCAAATAACAGGGCCTGAGCTTCTAGCCCTCACACCAGAGCCCCATTCAGATGCACCCTCAAGGTAAATGGCCAATGAAAATCACCAGCAGGACTGGAGGCAAGGCACACAGCTTCTAAATGGCCGTTTCTTCAATTTTGTACCAAGAATGGAGACAACTCTTACTGCATTTACACGGGAAACAAAGAGCAAGTTCTGCCCCTAGTACTCCACATTCCTGCAGTTCAGCGCTGAACTGAAACAGCTTCCTCCTGCAATAATATGCAGTTCATGCATATTTTTCATAATGAAGGGCTACAGGTCCTCAGACAAATCTTGAATGTTATTCAGGTACAAAGTGGCCTTGACAGCAGTTTGTTTGAGGAAGCCAGTTGACTGCAAACAGCGTTGGGAATTAACGTGGGGGCAAATGGCAAAACTTCCCCAGGAAATGTCAGAATGCCCCCAAAAACAGCAGTGTTGTATGGGGGCCGGTTGTCTGCTTTCCCACAGCTTCAGCACACACCCATCAACAACTTCTATAATTATGCAGGGCAGGATCGATATACTGATAAAATTCTATTTGTGTGTATATAGCACACACACACACACACACATATATATTATATTATATGTGTTTTAATAATTTTGGCCACCACTGTGTGTGTGTGTGATGTAATATATATCACACACACACGTATTTCATATTTATTGATTTGCAGTGAAGCATTTTGTGACACAGCAGTGGGCAGCACCCAGCACCCAGGAAGCAGTGCTTGGGGACAGTACCTTGCTTAAGGTGCCTCAGTGGTATCTTGGTGGTCGGGAATTCGAACCAGCAACCTTTAAATCACAAATGTGCTTCCCTAACCATTAAGCCCCCACTGCCCAATACTTTGAGCCTACCTGTATTAAAGGATTTAACCTTTACATTAACTTTGAAATACTAACTATGAAAGGACAATATAATTATCAGTCCGTGACACTGGCTAGCAGCAATTAGCACAGTAATGTACTGCAAAAGAGAGAAAAACAAAAAAAACAGTCGTCATCATCATCATCACACCAATCTAAGTGGATCCCCAGTCATTCCGCTGTTATTAGTTAATTAATAATTAGTTTAATTAAATGCTCTTGATGTGGGAGTTCAACAAATGAGGAGTGCCTGGAGGGTCGGGCGGGACCTGCAGAGAACCACTGTCCCTGAACACAGCGGAAGCTAAAATGTGACGGGTATCATTTGTGAGGACACTCATTCGGGCCGAGTGGGCGCCACTGACCAGGCAACAACGACTCTCTGTAAAGTCGCACTGCATTCTGGGAGTCTCAAACCCAGTGCAGTAGTGAGTCACTGGAGGCTGCCATGGCGACCAGGGCCACCACAATCCAAACAGAACAGCCAAAAACAGCAGCACTACTAAAGGTATCCTTTATGGCAAACAGATGGCCATTAAGCCGGAAAAGAAAACCTTTCAGTTACCGTTTGGTTAAAATGCTCTAAATTCAGAATTCAAAGCCCATTTACTACCACTTACAGCATTTAGGATATTTTGGCATACAGTCTAAAATTGTTTAAACAGTACAAAGCAACCGGGAGCCTGAAGTTTATCCCAGGAAACAGGGAACAAAGCAGGCGTCACGCTGGACAGAATGTCAGTCCCTCACCTGGCACATACTGGTACACCCAGTAACAAATTGTGGATGAATTAACGTCACCAGTTCACCTAACTGCAATCTTCCTGGACGCACATGAAAGCGGAAGTACTAAGAAAACTAAGAAGAGCAGCCCCCCCAAAAAAATGAGTAAAGTTGCCTTACCCATCACTGTCTAGCATATTTAATGACTAACTTGGGTGGCCCCTCAGTAATCATTCTGTATGCGCGCCGGTGCATATCCAAAAGGACACCACTTGAAGCGGATATGAGATGTGACTCTTACCCGTCGTCCTCCGGATCTGCAGGCGGGTTCTTCAGCTGGCCAGCCGAGGCCGTTAAGGCACTAGCGTCAGCGCCCCCATCCGCAGCTGAGGACGTGCCGGTTTCTGGAGCGCACCCTCCAGCTGCCACCTTGGGCAGGGCCAGCAGGCTCTTATGCTGAAGAAGCAGGCGCTGGGCATCTTCCAACTGCGTGGCTGTGATGGGGGGCCGGCCAGGGTACTGCGCCCCCTGTCCTGGCATGACGGCAATGCCGCCACAGCTCTGCACCGAAGGAATGCGCTGGGGGTCAGCCAGGAAGCCGGGGGCTACGCCGGGTGCAGCCAATCCGGAGGAACCTGCAGAGGGAGCCTGGGTCCCGACATTCTGGGCTCCAGGGCCTTGCTGGTGCTCCATAACCTGCTGACCAGGGAGTGGCTGGGCCTTCGCTAGTGGCTGAGCCAGCCCTGCCAAGCCAGCCTGGGTAGACAGAGGCTGTAGAAGGAGGGCTGAAGGAAGGGTCTGAGACCCAGCAGCCTGGACACTGGCTGTGGACTGCTGTCCTCCAGGGACGCTGCCGGACAGGTGGGCCATGTGACTCGGTCCAGGTGCCGCAACCTGCACGCCGGCCGAGACGACCTGTGGCAGGGCGGCAGCGGGTCCAGCCTGGACGGGAGCCGGGGCAAAGCCCATCTGCTGCGGGGCCGTGGCCGGCAGGCCCTGTGCCGGGGCTACCTGCGGGACGTGGGTATAGGTCAGCGGTGGCTGGACCACAGCCGGGTGTATAGAGGCCTGCTGCTGGGGCCCCGCTAAACCAGCAAGGCCAGCAGAGGGCGCAACGCTAGGCTTCGGGAGCAAGTTCACGTCATGAGCGCTGGAGGAAGCCTTCGGCTGGGACGTGCTCAGGGGAAGGCCGGCGACTGGGGGGGCAGGAGCAGAGGGGTATTCCTGCGGCTGGGGGGCAGCATGCGTGACAGGGGGGCCGCCCATCTCCCCACTACTCACACTCTCGGTATAATGACTTAAGGTGCTGACGGTGCTGCTGACAGAACTGCCGCTCGTGCAGTCCCGCTCCGAGCACGGCGCGCTCTCTGCTGCCCCCTGCCTGCTGTCGGAGGAACACGCCGCCGCCGCCGCACAGCTCTCCTTGTCGTAATACTGCGTGCACGTCCACCTGCCTTTCCGGAACTGCTCGGAGCTGGAATCTAGCTTCACCACCCTGAAGCGAGAGCCGGTGGCAGCGGGGACAGAGGCCAGGGAAGGTGGGACGGATGGCGCCTGCATGACTCCTGCTGTCCCTCCTTGCCCAGCAGCCGACGGAATTGTGATAGCAGTTCCGGAGCACACGGGCCCGCTTTGCTGAGGAACCACACTCACACTTTGGATATGGCCTCCTGTATTCCCGTTGCAGATGTTCAAGTTAGCTGGTACAGGAGCAAGACCAATATTCTGGCTGACACTGGAGCCCCCCAGGTTAGGCACACTGACAGACATATTTACACTACTAACATTGTTTGTCAAGGGATTAGCCATGCCATTTGCTATCCCTGCAGGAAGCATTCCGCTTTCAGCTCCAGAAGAGCCTACAGCACTGCTACTTCCCACCAATGCACTCTCTGTAACAGCCCCCAAACTTGTCACCAAGTTCAGGGTAACACCTGGTAAAATTCCAGCGGAGGATGAAATGCTGGAAACTGCGTCCCCTTCAGGAGTCCCAGAGGGTGCCACTTTAGACTGGGCAGCATGTACTTGGTGGTGATGTACGGCTCCATTCACCACGGTACCATGCTGAAGTGCCTGCGGTAAGGGATGGCGGTGCGGGGGCTGGTTGGGCGACACGGCACCGGGAGTGTCCACCTCGTTAAAGTTAAGAGTCTCTTCGGAGGAGCTCCTCTCTGCACCACCCATATCGGTGGCACGGGACAGAGAAACATCCAGAATCTCAGATGAAGACAAGTCCTCAGTGTGCGACTCATCCAGATCATCATAGCTCTCTGTGTCTTCAGCAATGCTATTGTTGGTGCTCAGGGACACCTGGGCAGGAGTCACGCTGGTGATCTGGAAACCACTCTTCTTCTTAATTTGAACCCCGATCAGTGAGAGAGGTTGCTGGGACTGAGACAGGTTAAGGCTCTGGGGAGGGTGCTGGGGCCCAGGGGACGATAACCCACCCGGAGGTGGCGGCTGTACCAACAAGGAGGCCTGGTACTCCTCAGTCGGAACTGCATTATTGCTGACATTTGTTGGTACGGCCCCCCCACTGCCGGTGCTGCTGCCCCTTCTAGGGAATGTCACCGGGTGCGCCATCTTCCTAAAGCTCGCCGAATCTCCTGCAGACTCCG
>JAODKM010000034.1:16430626-16445845 GCA_026780845.1 Petrocephalus sullivani
AATCAGACAATCCATGGGCAAAGAAGGGTCCTTTCCCGTAGAGCCTCCACCGTCTGATTAACACTGTAATTCTTTGCGCCACTCCAGCATGCCTTTTTTTCCGTGTCCTTTTTTTTTTAATCCAACATTTGCCGTTTCACCCCCTTTTCTGAAGCCACCTTCTTCCACTGGGCTGCCTATTTCTCTGACTATGAGAAAGGGGAGGGCAGGGGAGGGGCGGGGGAGGTCGGGAAACATGGCCGCCGCGCATGCGCCCTGGCGTCACACGGCACTCAGACATAAAGCAGTCTGGGAGAGGAGGAGGGACTCCGGTATGTGACCCGGAAAAACCCGAGCGTGAAGCGGCCGTGTGCGCCGAATAGAAACGAGTGCTGAACGGAAAATCCCGAGCCCTCTCGGGGCATGGGAAAGGGTGTGTCGGTCTTTTGTCCTTATGTCTCGGCACTGTATTTCTCCATATAATACGCAAGGGTGGCGGGATAGCAGAAATGATTCAGTGACGTGTTTCACTGACGTGAATGTTATACGATAAATAGAAATATGGAGAACACGATGGTGAAGTCAGCAATATGAATGACTTCACCGCAAAGTTCGGGCATGGGCGTTGCCTTGCTTGTCTGAATGCATGAAATGTACCCGTCTCCATCCAACCACTTGTCTACTCATCTACAGCAACTACCCACGACTTAAAAGAAATTGTGATGCCTGTACTAGTTTAGTGCACCATTAACTAAAAGGGAACTCTTGGAACACAGGAAACCCAATTT
This sequence comes from Petrocephalus sullivani, assembly GCA_026780845.1. Lineage (NCBI taxonomy): Eukaryota > Metazoa > Chordata > Actinopteri > Osteoglossiformes > Mormyridae > Petrocephalus > Petrocephalus sullivani. The sequence goes on from JAODKM010000034.1 coordinate 16,431,394, forward strand.
AAAAACTATTAATTCATCTTAAAAGTTCACCGGGGACGTAGATGTAGCAGAAAACATCTCCGTGGTGCCTAGTAAGATATAGATGATTCTGATTATAGTACACAAAGTTCTGTTTGGTATTTATCATTTGGGGCATATCGTATTTGGAGCAGACGGTGGCGTAATGGTTAGGGATGCGAGCGTATAAATGAAATGGTTGCCGGATCGCCTCCCCGACCCGCAAATACCCTAAGCAAAGTATCGCCCAAGGTACTGCCCGTTCCGATGTCACATGGGTTAAATGCAGAGGACACATTTCGCTATGGTGTGTCAACAATGATGATTAGTCACCTATTACATTAATTTGGAAATCAAAATTCATGTAGATATGAAATCAACAAATCGTAGACCACAGTGAGCCTAAACATGCATTACAAATGCTTGCATATTAAAAGTTATTTCAAGTATGGCTGTCCCTGCCCCCAACCCTCCAACCGATGATGTATACTTATCTATTTTAATAAATTCTATATTTTATGGGCAAATATAAACATTTATGTGTGCAGTGGCTTCCTAATCAGCTTTGGAAAGATTTTTTTCACTCAAGATTTTAGACTTTCACGCCTCGGCTTTTGTTACTGAGCTGATTAATATAAATTTACTCTTTGTTTAAGTAATCCCCCTTTATATTATAATCTAGAATAAAGACTACTGTATACTGTCTTGTTTTATTCTAGTCTTCTTGGACTGATAAAGAAAATGTATCAGAAAAAATTGGAAATCAATCATCTTTTATACCAGAATAGTAGAAGTCATACCAGAGTGGAGTAGAATAATATCACAGGTCAAAAAATGGATGCTATCACTGAATACAGCCCCCTTGAGCCTTCCCCAGGCAGCTTAGGGCGAAGGAACAGCCTGGTCGGGAGGCCAGACCAATCCAAAGCGCACACATGACAATCTGGAGTGCAACCCAGCCCAACCTTAATGATATAATGATTTCCTTAATGTCTTCAAATCAGGAACGCTGATTTAAAGGCTTAACGTATTTAAAGGCTAATCGTATTACCATTTTTAACTTAAAAGAATCCCATAATTTCTCCACTGGGTGGCACTGGAGTGCTGAAGGAATATACTTTTCGGCGCCGCTATCTGACTCACTTTTCAAAAAATGCAATGATCTAAATATGTGAGTTACTAGGGAAAGAGGAGAAGACGCAGCACGTTTGAAATCGTAGTCAGTAGAACAGAACTGCTCCTGTGAATGCTAGCCACCGTAACTCGTATTCGGATAGCGAATTTGTGTGGATATTCATGCTTTAAAATGCAGAAATTGAGATGCACCCTGACATGCGTCCAACTTTGGCCGCTAGAAATGCAGGATTTCAGTTTTTGTCATTCATCACTGCTTGGTGAACGGCATCTTTAGACCAACTGAACTTTAGACCAAACTTTAGAAGTGCCGCTGACGTGATTTTGGCGTAGAACACAAAGATGGCCCCTCGACCGAAATGAGTTTGAAACACCTGCTTTTGTGACTCCTACTGCAGACAGCGACAAATTCGCTGGCGCAGAGTGGCACTCCATGAAAGCAGACAAAGCAGAGTGTGAGCGGGTCTATAATGATGATTCATTGCACCAAACCCAATTTAATATTTAAATGAAAACACATCAGCTCCGCAGAATGACGCAACTAGCACTTGTTCATCAGCAGTAAAAGTAGCATGAGAATAATAAAATAAATGTTATACTTGACACTATTTGCAGGTTTATTCCAGGTATAAATGTATATGTATAACAGTGTAAATTGTGCAAAACAGATTATGGCAATTTAAAAATTCAGTAAAATAAAAATTAAAGTGTTGATATGGTATATTAGTCGTTGTTCGGCAGACCTGCTTGGCTTAATGTTTAAATATCTTACAACATTTTATAATGCTATAGCATCTTTCTGTAGTATCATTATATTGGATATTCTATTCAAGGTCTTTCTTCTCAGGGTTTGTACAATATATTTTATTTGTGTACTGTGTAATATTTAAATTTGTTTTCACTACGATTACTTGTTTGCACTATGTGTACTGTTTTTGCACCACGTCTGTTTGGCACTATATGTATGTTCCTCTGTGCACAACGTTCTTGCTAATGTATGCATCAGATTTCTCCCGCGGGATCAAAAAAGTACATCTTAATCTCAATTTATCTTAAAACTTGATCCATCTTCTATTTCGATTCAATCCAAGTCAAGCAACTAATCCACTACAAGATCGAAGGGCAGGAAATGCCATGTGCTGTATACTTCTCCGTCGCAGTGTACACACACACGCCAGTTTGCGTGTTTTTGCGTTAGACTGCAGGAACTTTGTACTTTTAGAACAATGGGGCGACAGTGCCGAGCCTATAACATAGTGTCACGTAATTAGCCAATAAGTACCGGCGAAATACAAAAGTGAATTGTAAGTGAAGTACTGTACTCAGGAATAATACATAAACTCAGAAGAAGATGGATTGCTTCATTACGACAGCACTGTAAATATTTCGTAATTAAACGATTAGTTTCTATAAACTAAACTAATACTGGTGGCTTGGTAATGCATGAAGACTGGAGGCGCACACCGTTCTATTTGCCGCGGTGAGGGTGGCAGCCCTCTAATCGCAAACGCGTCGTACTGTTTGACCCTTCAGGGCCACCGTTACAGACGTAAGCCCGGTTCGCACTGCTGCTACTTGTGTTAGCCGGCTAGCTGCAATAACGGCACCGTATTGAACTTTTCAGAAGCAAACTTACACAATTATGTCTGAAAAAGGCGAAGTTGATTTAACAGGGGCCAAACAGAATACCGGTGTGTGGCTGGTAAAGGTAGGTAGTTCTCATTAACTATGTAGCGTCGTGATGGCAAGCTTAGCTCATCAGCTAATCGGTGTGTTTCTGCCAACTAAGCTGCTAAAACTTGCTTGGAATATGTGCGCAATTCCATTTGAAACTCCCAAATTTTGGCCCAAAACACCGGCAAAACTTTAGCCAGTGAATTGGAATTAATATCTAGTTTAATGTATTCGAAAACGTGCGTGTTTATGGGATCTCCTGTTCTGTTGTAGGTGCCGAAGTACCTCTCGCAGCAGTGGGCAAAAGCCTCGGGAAGAGGCGAAGTCGGAAAGCTCAGAATTGTCAAGTAAGGATGCGCTCGATTCGCACGTCCCTGCAGTGTTTTCTTTTATACATGAGTTGTAAGTTGTGTTGTTTAATAAAACTAACACGTTTACTTGCACTATTGGTTGATGCGTTGTTTTATTTCTTATTTTTAAAGGAACCAAGGAAAAGCTGAGGTAAGTGTCACCTAATATAACTGACTGATCATCTGTAAATGCTACAGGACTCCATCAGGTGAGGTGATGAGGCATTGCTAAGCTTGATGTACCCTTTCCCAGGTATCTTTTACTCTGAATGAGGAGCTTACGGCAATTGATGGTGCTGGGGAGAAAGCGTCTATGGTACGCGCCCCTCGGGAGCACCCTTTCACCATGCAGACCGTTGGTGGCCAGACTCTGGCTGTCTTCACGGAGAATTCTTCAGGTATGGTCTGGGATTGAGTTGTCACAAGGACAAAAAGTTACACAAAAGATTTCTGAAAGCCTGAAGGGATTCAGACATTTTTATAGTTGAGATGGGCAGTGTTTCTGGCTTTTGTGGTGTGTGCTAGTGTAGCAGGGTTATTAAGAACCAGTAACAGACGATGCAGGTTACTGTAGGAGCGCTTTTCCACCGCACCAGGTACTGTACTTCCCCTTTACCATTTACTTCCTGTCGAGTACCAGTACCCAAAGTGCCAAATCAGCTAGGGTACTTTGTCGGTACTTTGGGGTGGGACACTTGAAACACTTTCTTGTCAGTTGGTTACACAAATAGCCTGGTTTTCAAACACAAAGTTGCAAACTCAGAAAACGTGCATGGACAAATGAAGAGGCCCAGGCTTAGATTGCGATCTGGTTGGAAAAGCAGATACAACAAGATCAGCATGACAAGAAATCAAATATCTTGTATACTATAGCTACTAGGGAAATTTTGGAAAATTTTCGAATCCCTCTATATGAGGATTAAGTCTCTGTGCTTGTGATCGGAAGGTTGCCAGTTCAAACCCAGCCTCGGCACGTCTGTGGGCCCTTGAGCAAGGCCCTTAACCCCCCGCTCCCTATCAGTTATTATTATTATGATTTGTTGTAATAGATATTGATGGAATTATAAAACAAAAAAAGGAGCCCAGCCTAAATTTCTCACAAACCTGTCTAGGAGTGATTTAAACAGAAAGGATGAGCAATACTTTGAAGTACCGTACTTTTTTGATACTTTATTGAAGCGCCAGAAGTACGCTACCTGGTGTGGTGGAAAAGCACTCTTACATTCACTGGTGGGTTTGTACACTCTAAGATCATCTGCTGACCCGATCCAGTGGGTTGGCTGTTTGCCAGAAGGAATATATCAGTACGAGACATTTGTTTCTGTGTCAACTCCATCTGTGTATCACATATTTAATGTCATCTAAGCCGTTATCTTAATTATTGCTGATTTGAAATACAAGTACAGAGTACAAGTAATACAGTTTAAAAAATGCTTGTCTGTGAATGACCCAAGTTATAAATACATAGTAAATTGTACTCCTTCCTCTAGGCTTTTTGTCCTTGTGGCTCTAGAATTTTGAAGCTAGCTCTTGTAAGCAGCAAATACTGATTAAGTAGTTGCTAAGCAACAGGTTTTTCACAGAGTATGCGAATGAATAACGAGCCGTGCTAAAATGCGCAGTGCTATTTTAAGCTCTTCTGTGCTTTCTCTGAATTGAAACTTATGAGCTATTATGAGTTATGAGTTAACAGTTAAGGCACTTTTGCTTTTGATAATGATTGTTCACACTTCTGATGCTTTAGCCAGGATATCCTTATGGACAAATGTTCCTATTGTTAGAAACAAGTAGCCCAGCAATAGAAATGGAATGTTGCTATTTGAGTGTCGTCTGCCAGTGTGCGCAGTGTAATGCTTTTATTGACCTTTTGAATGTGGGGAGAACTGCTGTGGTAAGAAGTCCTGTGACCTGGGTGGGGAGGAGGGGGGGGGGGCACTTCCTCTGGCTTGCTTGGCACTGATCTGTTTACTTGTTTATCATATTATGGTGCTGACTTGTATTGTGCTTGGTGACTGAGGCTTCGCCTTTCCATGTAGGTTAATGGGGTCCATCACGGGTTAAAGTAGCTCTGACTTGTAATCACAATGTACAAATTGGGAAATTACCACATTGATAATGTTGAGTGCTCTGTGTTTTCTTCTCTGCTGGTCTGTTTCCTCCCGTTCTTTACCTGTAAAGGACTGGTAACTTTTCTGGTGTGTTGAATTAAGAGGAGGGTGATGGTTCCAGAAGTGTTTGTATTTTTATTATGTGTATGCATACATTTTAAGTTTGTAAAGAGTAAAATCGGGGGGGGGGGGGAGGTTCTAGTTTGTGGGTGCGTCGCATGCAGTTCTGTACAAGATGTCAGGTATTTTCTATAGGCTATTCTGCGCTCGAGGGGTTGCTGCGTGCACCCTGCTGATGGCAAGGTCTGCATCTGCTGTGTCCTTGTTGTGATTGCCTTTTGACAGTAGCACATTCTCCCTCTTTAGGGCAGTCAGAAGAGAGATCTGACAGCAATGCTCCAGGTGAGTCTTACTGAGAGCTCTGGCTTGGCCAGGAGGCTTCTCAATGCATCTCAGAGGTTTCCATCATCACATATGGAGACCATTGGGGGTTGAAAGAGAAATTTCTCAGCAGTCTTGCTAATGATGATGAGTACTGCAGCTTTCATTGGTACCCAGTCTCTTTCTCTGGCTGCTCATTTTTTTTCGGGGGCCATGTTTTCTTTGATTTCTTTGAGTTGTCTTTGGTCAGAGGCAAAGGTCGCTGCCAGTCACCCATCATCTGTAGCCATGGAAACTGTTTTATGCTTTTCCTAACATTCCTTATAAATAACACTATGGCATAAGTACAATAAACAAGTCTCTTACTTTACCTGGGTTTGAAAAGTATCACCCTATGCTAATTAGCATGAGACTAAGCATTGTGGAGTGTCTTGTATGAAAATTAATATTGAAAATAGTACTGCAGTCTGTTAGCTTTCATCATGTCGCTGTGCACCACTGTTTTACAATATCACTTGCTTCAGTTGTAAATTTTTAAATGTCTTGAATGAAACTGGTTAGTTGGTTAAAATAACTACTAAGCCTTTTGCAAGCACGGGGCTGTGGTTTCTATAGCTACTAAACCTTTCAATGATCAGCGTGCAGTTTCTATAGCTACTCTGCCTTTCAGCATGAGAAGTACAGATCTAATAAAATTACCCTTTCAATACATAGAAGAATCGCTGTGAACTGCATGATTTTGCTAAATGTGTAATATCAACCATATCAACCAAGTTTCAGAATGGAGACTGTCTATTTAAACATTTATTAGCCAGTTTCCATAGTTTTATTTCTGCTGTTTCTCTGGAGAAGTGCACATCTTTTTATATTTTACTATAGTTTCACATATTTTTGTAGACAAACACAACCACCACAACTGAGCCATTTTCCGCTTTTATTTTAAGGTTAATGTACAAGCTCATAATATACTTTACTTCACATCTACAAGTAAGGAGATGGGCCGAACACATTTTAAATATGTAATATTCATTAAATTATTCTTCCAAACTTCACATTGTTAAACATCAGGACCGTTTCTTCACCATTAATGAGACACATCACACAGCACTTACACATTAAAATTCATTTTGAATATTTGAGATGTTTTCACTAGCCAAAATTCATTATGAAAGCTGAGCTCATTACAGAAAGCTGCTGTTCAATCTCAGAATAATATAATCTTACATAAAGCAGAATAATTGCCATAATTACATCTAAACCTTGTCATCAGATGCAAGAGAAGCTTTAGTGGCTTTACTCGGGGAAGGATATGCTGAGTAAAAAGTTTTCTTTTTGGATGGCCCTTTAATTGCAAATGCTTTTGAAGAATGTTCCTACGCTCACTTGACAAAGTGTAGAGCCTCGCATTGAACCGCTGAGCCGTGGGTGCTATCCAGACTGGTGAGGAGACGGTAGCCTCCTCTCAGAGCCAGCATCATTATCTCCAGTTTCAGGCTCTCAGCTGTACACACAAAGGTGCTGTCCTTCATTATGATCAGCCGAGAGCCTGCCTCTGACTTAATGAAGTGACGGAACTGAATGATGTTGGACGAGACCTCGAACTCCTTAGGGAAACCATCTAGCCGGCTTTTGGACACCTGCACCAGGCGCCCCTTCACGGCGTCGATCATGCTGGGGTCGCTGCAGTAGACCTTCAGGCCCTGTGAGCGCTCATGGCTGTCCGTAACCTCCAGAAAAGCAGGGTCCTGTTTGGCGTTGACTCGCTGCTCCCAGTCCTCTATAGCCTGAACCATCGCTCCCAGGTGGTAGAATTCAGCTTCACGTCGCAGGAGCCCCGCTTCCTTGAAGTCATTGGGCAGCATGAGCTCACCAAGTCGCAGGAAGTTTAGAACGTGTCGGAAGACGAGTCCGTCCCGGTCAATGAAGGTGTTCCCCATGGAGTCCACATGCTGCATTGGCTTTTTCCCATTGGCGATCTCCTCCAGAAGGGATCCTTGGTGTTTGGCCAGTGTCTGCCTTAGGGCCGCATACAGGTGACCCCCTACGTTCAGAGTGATGGTGCTAGAGGAGGATCTTTTGATGCTCTTGCTGGACTGCAACAGGTCGGGATTGAATTGCTTCACTTGGTTTTCCATGCTTGCGAGGTGCTGCTCTGTGCCGTGCCTGGCTCCTAGCCTCCCACACAGCCATGTGAATGAGAGGGAGTGAGCGAGCCGGGTAGCGTCTGAGCACTGCTGGCCTTGATGGGAAATGGTGTAAACTGCCAGCAGCGTGGGAGCTGTTTAAAGGCGTGCCTCTGAGGAGGACGGGCTTCCTGGAGGGACGGCTGCCAGAGAAGGAGGCTCACTCGCCCCCTTTTTGAAAGACTGCATTTAGTTTTGCTCCATCTGTTTGCCCTTAAGAACAGATAACAAGGGTGCTCGATTTTAATTGTGAGAACAAAAAAAATGTTGAATTGTGCATCCTCAGACTTTATTTTTATTTTAAATAGAAGTTTTTTTCACAACACCACAGACGACCAACGAAATTAGTCATTAGGATCATTCATATTCTTCAGAATGTTGACGATTGTTGTTGAAAAAGTGCTTGCAAACCAAATGCAAACACTTTCCTCTGAATTAATTTAGTATACATAATTGCTATTAAAGGAAAGTTTTTTTTTTTTTTTTTTTTTCCTCCTTTCTCCTCTTCATAGTCTGTCTTGGACACTTTTTTTCTATAATATTGAATAATATTGTATTAAACTGAATGCATTGTGTAGAGTCTTGATTTTAATGCGAGTCCTAATATGCAGCATCTGTTGAGCATTAGACCTAAATGCTAACAACTGCTTACTAAAAACGGTATTTGCCTATAATATATTGTATTTGCACAAGATCAGATGCTGGCAAACTACTTGATACCGTAGTAAATGGTGTCCTTGCTCCATTTTATGATTTTTTTAATCTTACAAGTTTTGAATTGACCTTCTGTGTAAAAGGAAATTGGATTTTCATTTTTTATTCTGACAATTAAACATCTTTGTTGCTGTAGTCTTCGTACAACCATCGGCATAGACAGCATGAAGGGAAGTATTGGTGGCTTTCCAGCTCATCAGACATTATTCCGTTCCATGTGCTGATTATGAAACGGCCGGTATCTAATTAGTGCTAACTGTGGTGCTTCTACAGAAACCGTGGTGCATTTAAATTGTATAGAATATACAATTTAAAATGTGTGCATCCTATAATTGAGATGGGAAATGGCAGAGCATGGATTGACTCTGAAGCACACGGAGATCTCTGCTTTTCCAAAAGCATTCACCTGTGCTGAGCTGTGAGGCAGCTGGCCATTAAATCCAAATTTTATTTCTGTCATGGGTGGACTTCTGGTTGAGTAGGATAGGAAGTGAATTGTAATTTGTCTTGGGCATCCATTTTCTGTAAGCACTTGTCCTGTTCAGGGTGACCAGAGTCTCTCATAATCTACAGGTGCAAGGTATGGAACAACCTAGTATGAGGCACCAGCACATCGGGGGGGCACCATTTACTCACACCGGCATGCCTACGGGCAGTGTGGTAAAGCCAGTTCACCTCAGCGTGTTTTTGGACTGTGAGGGGAAACCAGAGTACCTGGGGGAAACCCCCACAACGACATGGGGAAATCAGGCACATTCCACACACATGGAGCCATGGCAGAGACTCGAACCCTGGTTCGAAAGGTGTGAGGCAGCAGTGGTAACCCCTGTGCCAGCATGTCACCCCTGGCTGCATTAACCGTCCTTTTCAGTAGTTGTCTTAACATCAAACTGATAATCTTCAGTAATATTGTGTTTGTGTGCTTGCAAATGCACCTGGCCCTTGATTTAAAAATGTTTGGTATTAGTTTCCTCAGAAATAAACCTATATTGGAGTGGTCATGTTCCCAAAAGATGATGGAAAATTTTTGATTTTATGATTTTTTCAGCTTCCAGGCTGACTTTTATTAAACAAATTAGGTTTTAAATCAAGGGGTTGCTGTACTTGTTGCTAATTACTTAAATAATAATGCGATTATATGTATTTTTTTGAGGATTAGGTTACTCCGAGCAGGAAGACGTGATGGGATGAAAAGGTCACATTGCTGTTGATCCCAGTGTCATTGAATTTTTCTAATGCAGGATTTTTTATTCAGTGTGTTCAGCCCACTGCAAAAGTATATGGTGTAAGAGGCAATAAATCATGCATATTTTAAACGAAGGAATAAAGGATGTGCCTGTCTTGTGTAAGAAGCAGCAGGGGGTGGGTGTGAATGACTCGCACATTGTAGTGTTTCGGCTGATTGCCAAGTTCTTAAAATGCGTATTTTAATTTTTTTTCATTCTTATTGCAAGTTCTAGTGCTTTCTAGCATGCATTTTTGTCATTGTAGAATAATAGAGTCCCTAAACGGTGACTAGACCTGACTAGAAAATGCATTTACCTTGTTGGGAAAATGGCAGTGAATTACTTTATAATCTCTCTGTTTCAAAGACAAGCTTGTCTTGGAAGGAGTAGTGGTTCAGCGTGCTGAATGCAGACCTGCAGTCAATGAGAACTACATGCGATTGAAGAGGTTGGTACCCCCCCTCCCCAAAAGGAAATAAAATGGCACAGTTCTGACTGCAAGTTCTCCTGCTGGGCTCATGCCTTACTGAATTTATGCTCATTCACTGCAGGCTACAGATTGAGGAGTCATCTAAACCGCTCCGCCTTTCCCAGCAGTTGGAAAAGCCTGTCACAACAAACTACAAGCCTGTCGCTAATCATACTTACAATGTAAGTGTCATCGACATGCACGCGTGACATGCCTCGCACATAGGAGTGCACCTTGATTTGTATCGGAGCCGTCTGTCTGCAACCCCCATGTAGGTGGAGTATGAGAGGAAGAAGAAGGAGGAGGGCAAGCGAGCCCGTGGTGACAAGCAGCAGGTCTTGGACATGCTCTTCTCCGCTTTCGAGAAGCACCAGTACTACAACATTAAAGACCTAGTGGACATCACCAAGCAGCCTGTGGTGAGTGTGCACTCCTGAGAAGTGTGAAGTCTGGTGGTCAGATGATCTTTTTGGGTTATCTTGTTGGGTGCTCTCATGTGCATTTTATAAGCCTTTGTAAATATCTTTATTAACAACCCAGTCTGAAATATTTTAAATTGCATTCCCCTGTAACAACTTAATCCTGTTGAATTATATGGGTAGCTCTTAACATGTAGAACAAAGGTCTAAAGCTGGGCATGCACCAAGCCATTTGCAAAAAAACTAGTACCAAGCAAGGCCGATAAACGGTCGGCTCCCGTGAATTGTGAAAATTTGAGTTGGAAGACACAGCATCTCGACTAGAGGTGACATGACATGCAGCCCTTTGAGAACTCTTTCACAGATTAGCCGATTTCATAGTGCAAAACAGACCAACGCACCAGAGACGAGGACTGATGGTGTTCGACCGTGCGGTATACACTGGCACAACGGGCAGTCGCCAACTCCCCAAGGGCCCCACGGCTTCCGAAGGGCGATAACCGGCTTGTGTTCAGGGCTTAAGACTCAGGTTGCGTGTGCATGTGTATGTCTAGGCAACAGCGGTTAATGTATTTAAATATGTTATGCTTCTTTCCATTCTTGTAACCTTTGTTACTGTAGACATTCCTGAAGGAGATTCTGCACGACATTGGAACCTACAATGTGAAGGGAACGCACAAAAACACGTGGGAGTTGCGGCCCGAGTACCGCCATTACCAGGGCGAGGAGAAGAGCGACTAGGCCCAGGCTTACCGCGGCATTCCCAAAGTGGGACCGACCGCTCCTGGGGACTGACGGTGTTTTGCAGTTGGCACTGAGACATTAACTTTTCTTTGTGTAGTTTCTGTTTACCTTTTGTATTTGTAACTGGGGAGCACACTGCGATGTACTGTGTGTGCCATTTTACAGTTTGTATATATCTTCAGTCGAGTCAAACACTTGTATAAAATGTAAACTGATTAGCAGTGTGAGGTGACTTATACCTTAAAGACTGCCATTGCAGGTGGAACTGTGTGACGAAATTGGTTCCCTGCCGTTAAAATTTATATCAATGAATCCTTGGTTTTGTCCGTCTTGTGCTCGTCGTTTCTCCACCTGTCATTTTCATGCACTGCGGCTTGAGGCAGCATACCACATGCACCATGGTTCAAATATTTGAGTCCTGCTGAAGTGCAAGTACTAAATACTCAATCATCTAGCTTTAAGCTGTTACATGGATGTCCAAGTAAAGTCATATAGCTACAACAAATTTGTAAAGTTAAAAGAAAATACACAACATGGAAACCCTTTTTCCAATTCAAGGCACTAATTAATATTCGCCTGAAATAGCAGACAGTGGTGCTAGAGAATTATGTGAAAAGTCCTTATAGTATGACTCTCACAAAGAATGGCATCTTATGGCACTCCGTCAGCTCCTTGTGAAGGTCACAGACCTGTTGAGTTCATTGGGCGCCTGTCAATCTGGTCCTTTCCAAACAGTGACACATTCTCTCCATGTGTCTGATGATCAAGAGCTGTGGCGACGAGCCTACCACCTCCTCCAGCAGAGCGATTTTTAGTTTTTACCAATTCTGCCTATACAGAAGAATATAAGCTGCAACGGCTCTGGATTGGTGCAGTCTTCTGGTTCTCTATACTGCAAGTGAGCCTTCCTTAATCTAATCTGCCATCTCAAAATCAGAAGTTGATAGGAACGTTATCTTGCATCCAAGTCCAAACCTAAAACTACTGGCTTCAGGTCTATCACTGGATGCCGAGAGCAAAATGTCAGCCCGATCCTTTAAATACCACTCATGATCTGTGGTTGTGCAGGTAGTACTTACAATCCTTATCTTTCAGGACGTTTCTGAAGAAGAGTGTATAAGGTGCAATGCCATTCTCATAGAGATGTCCACCCACCCCTCTTGGTTCATGAACTCGCTCGCAAGTCACTGATGAGGGGCAGAGACAGATGGACGAAGAGCTCCTATCATTAAATCCAGTCTGCCACTCAGGAAGAAATCTTTTTAAAAGCCAGCAACACAAAGGGTTAGGTTATCTAGGCAGTTCTCCAACTTCTGTTAAAAAAAACACAAATTAAATATTCATAAAAATGTTACAGCTTTGATCAAGGATAATAAAATATTAACATTTTCGAGCCATGTTCAAGTAACAGTGCTGTAAATCTAAAATCTGTGCCTCATATAAGTCTAATGGAAAATGCATAGAAATGGTTATGTTCTCTACACTAATCTTTACTGAGAATATGCATACCAACACAGAGGTAGGTGTTTTCCAGTATACATGACACTTATTCCATCATTTTGACTTTGACGTAGATTTTTAGTCTTTTGTGAAAGTCACTTCTTGCAGATCATCGTGTCCACACAGCTGATTTGGATTTATTTCGGAGGGCAAAGCAGAGGCATTGCCGTCTATAAAGGATGCGTCAAAGTCTTAAATTCTGCGTATTTTATTAAAGATGAAAATAGAGGTGGCGTTCCATTGAGTGCTTAGTTATCTTTATTCGCATTTAATTTTAAAATTCTCACATAGTTCGATATGGAAATCATAAACACCGGACAGTGAGTTATTGCAAATATTACCCAACGTGATGCAAACGACCATAATCGGCGTTGTGTTGATTTAACCCCAGCAAATCCCAGCAATCTTATAGAAAGTTTCCCTCTGTTATACACGCCTTCCTTTCAATTTAATCAATATATTTCATACATTTCTGCAGGGTATAAGAAACAGCTAATAGTATAAGCGGTTTCAAGTTGTACTTTCTGAAAGTATGAGCCAAACCCAGATCGCACTGCACACAAACTCTGAGCAGCAAATAAAACTTGTTAGATATCCGGCCAGGCACTGCCGTTACAGAACGGTCACAGGACGTGGACTAGCGGGGGGTGCCTGGAGCCTGTTCCGGAAAGCACGGGGGCAGAAGGCAAGGATACACCGTGTGTCGTCAGTGAAATAATGGAATATTCATTTGCTTCCTCCATCATCTGTTAGGGAAAAGTAAACCTTGCGCATACATTTTCGACAACATTTTTCAGTTTCTTATATTTAAAAAAGAAACTAAATTCAAATAAAAGAACATGTAATTTGATCTTGAGTTGCTTTATCCGGCTATAAAAAAAAGAATTCTTGCCATAAACAAATTTACTTTAGATTATGATAATTTTCCAAGGGACCTTCTCTCGCCTCGGTCAAATTCCCCCGGCGCCATGACGTCACCGGCCGGCACCGCGCTTTCCTGGGACTCACGCACCACCCGATGGCTGAAAACGCAAACAACAGAACCAAAGAAACTTTGCTGTCACATATAATAAGTGTTTTGTCATATTTCCATTGAGATTAAGTTCGATTAAGATTAAGTCTCTTACAGTTCACACGTTTGTTTTATTTTTAATTGTGTTGTGCCATTTCCATCCTGCAGATGTTTAATTTTTGTCTTCCTCCAGGTGCGCGGTGATCTTTTATTTATAGTGTACCATCCTAATGAATAGGATCTCGTCGCTGTAAGAAGCAAACCACGTTGGCGATGCTGTATTGGTGAGGTTTGAGTTGAGATCTTGAGCAGAGTTTGCTTTTTAAGCAGCGTTAGCCGCAAGATCCCTATAATGTTTTTATTACTGGAAAAGTTTTATTTTCATTACTTTATTTAACTTAACACAGCCGCACTTAACACCAACTTAAAACTTTCAATCTGGGGGGGGTGGGGCAGATGGGGGGGGGGGGGGGAGGGGGGGGGGGGGGGGGGGGGGGGGGGGGGCCCCGGCCCGTTTGCGATGGGCGGGGCACGGTCGCGA
>JAODKM010000034.1:16457193-16488169 GCA_026780845.1 Petrocephalus sullivani
GTTTTACCACACTTTGGGGACATTTTGGTCCTCGAATGTGATCTATGCAAACCCATAGACACACCACGCACGCACACACAGACACACAGACACACACACGCTGGCCAATGCTGGCTTTCGCTGCCTTGTGTTGGCTTATGCTGCCTTACGCTGTCTTACGCTGTTATATGCTGTCTTACGCTGGCTTACTCTGTCTTACTCTGTCTTACTTTGCCTTACGCTGCCTCTTGCTGCCTCACTCTGGCTTACGCTGCCTTGCGCTGTTTTACGCTGCCTTACGTTGGCTTTTGCTGCCTTACGCTGCCTTACGCTGGCTTACGCTGTTTTACGCTGGCTTACGCTGTCTTACGCTGCCTTACGCTGTCTTACGCTGGCTTACGCTGTCTTACGCTGCCTTACGCTGTCTTACGTTGGCTTACTCTGTCGTACGCTGCCTCTCACTGCCTCACTCTGGCTTATGCTGGCTTACGCAGGCTTAGGTTGCCTTACGCTGCCTTTCGCTGTCTTACGCTGGCTTACTTTGGCTGACGCTGCCTCTCGCTGCCTCACTGGCTTACGCTGCCTTAAGCTGCCTTTCGCTGCCTTTCGCTGTCTTATGCTGCCTTGCGCTGCCTTACGCTGCCTTACACTGCCTTGCGCTGCCTTACGCTGCCTTACGCTGCCTTTCGCTGCCTTTCGCTGCCTCTCGCTGCCTTGCGCTGGCTTACTCTGCCTTGCACTGCCTCTCGCTGCCTCACTCTGCCTTTCGCTGCCTTACGCTGCCTTACGCTGTCTCTCGCTGCCTTGCGCTGTCTCTCGCTGCCTTGCGCTGCCTTACGCTGCCTTTCGCTGCCTCTCGCTGCCTGGCGCTGTCTTACGTTGCCTTACGCTGGCTTACTCTGCCTTGCGCTGGCTTACTCTGCCTTGCACTGCCTCTCGCTGCCTAATTCTGCCTTACGCTGCCTTACGCTGCCTTTCGCTGCCTTACGCTGCCTTTCGCTGCCTTACACTGCCTTACGCTGTCTCTCGCTGTCTCTCGCTGCCTTGCGCTGTCTTACGCTGCCTTACTCTGCCTTGCGCTGCTTTTTGCTGCCTTACGCTGCCTTGCGCTGTCTTACACTGCCTTGCGCTGGCTTACTCTGCCTTGCACTGCCTCTCGCTGCCTCACACTGCCTTACGCTGCCTTACGCTGTCTCTCGCTGCCTTGCGCTGTCTTACGCTGCCTTTCGCTGCCTGGCGCTGGCTTACGCTGCCTTGCGCTGGCTTACTCTGCCTTGCACTGCCTCTCGCTGCCTCACGCTGCCTTTCGCTGCCTTACGCTGCCTTACGCTGTCTCTCGCTGCCTTGCGCTGCCTTACGCTGTCTCTCGCTGCCTTGCGCTGCCTTACGCTGCCTTGCGCTGCCTTGCGCTGTCTTACGCTGCCTTGCGCTGCCTCACTCTGCCTTTCGCTGCCTTTCGCTGCCTTACGCTGTCTCTCGCTGCCTTGCGCTGTCTTACGCTGTCTCTCGCTGCCTTGCGCTGTCTTACGCTGTCTCTCGCTGCCTTGCGCTGTCTTACGCTGCCTTACGCTGCCTCTCGCTGCCTTGCGCTGTCTCTCGCTGTCTCTCGCTGCCTTGCGCTGTCTTACGCTGCCTTACGCTGCCTTTCGCTGCCTTACGCTGTCTCTCGCTGCCTTGCGCTGCCTTGCGCTGCCTTGCGCTGTCTTACGCTGCCTTGCGCTGCCTCACTCTGCCTTACGCTGCCCTTCGCTGTCTTATGCTGTCTCTCGCTGCCTTGCGCTGTCTCACGCTGCCTTACGCTGCCTTACGCTGCCTTTCGCTGCCTTTCGCTGCCTTTCGCTGCCTTACTCTGCCTTGCGCTGCCTTTCGCTGCCTTGCGCTGCCTTGCGCTGGCTTACTCTGCCTTGCGCTGCCTTTCGCTGCCTTGCGCTGCCTTACGCTGCCTTGCGCTGCCTTTCGCTGCCTTGCGCTGCCTTACGCTGCCTTGCGCTGCCTTGCGCTGCCTCGCGCTGCCTCGCGCTGCCTCGCGCTGTCTTACGCTGCCTTGCGCTGTCTTACGCTGCCTTGCGCTGCCTTGCGCTGCCTTACGCTGCCTTGCGCTGCCTTTCGCTGCCTTGCGCTGTCTTACGCTGCCTTGCGCTGCCTTGCGCTGCCTCTCGCTGCCTTGCGCTGTCTTGCGCTGCCTTGCGCTGGCTTACGCTGCCTTACGCTGCCTCTCCTGCCTTGCGCTGTCTTACGCTGCCTTGCGCTGTCTTACGCTGCCTTGCGCTGGCTTACGCTGCCTTGCGCTGGCTTACGCTGCCTTACGCTGCCTTGCGCTGGCTTACTCTGCCTTGCACTGCCTCTCGCTGCCTCACTCAGCTGGCATTGCTTTGCACAGGAGGGGACCGGGAGCCAAGTCGGCCGGCAATGCTCACGGTTAATGATCAGGCTGAATCCCTTTTCTCACCTAAGGCCTTGAGTAATGGCTGAAAGGACAAACCATGGGTAACGTTTCTCTTCTGGGTTTCTTAGCTCACATTTCAGGATCTGAGATCTGAGTTTAGGCATCTGACCAGGATGCTACCTGGTTGGTTCAGCCCATCAAGCTCATTTGAGGAGAATTCCACTAGTAGCTCAGAGATGTTAACATCCTATCTAGCCCAAGATTTTAGCTTGCACTACGCTAACAGGAAGAGACTAATCCATACTCTAACTACATGCAGTGTAAAGAAGTTTTTTCTCAACTCCAGGTTGAAATGTTCACCCGCTAATTTTCAACTATGGCCACGAGTTATCTTATTTTAACTAATATTGAAGTGACTATTTACTTGGACAGCATCCAGACCTGTTAGAATCTTATATACCTAGATCATGTCCCCCCCTTAGTCTCCTTTATTCAAGGCTGAACAGATTGAGCTCAGCTAACCTTTCTTCATAAGACATTCCTTTTAGCCCAGGAATCATTTTGTAGTCCTGCGTTGTCCCCTCTCTAAGGCAGCAATGTCCTTTTTAAGGTAAGTTGACCAGAACAGCACATAATATTCTAGGTGGGGTCTTACCAAGGAATGGTATAATCTAAGCATTACCTCCCTTGACTTAAACTCCATAGACCTGGAGATGTAACCCAACATTGGCCTTTTTAATTGCTTCCCCACACTGGCGAGAGTGGGACATGGAAGCATCAACATACACACCAAGGTCTTTCTCATAATCAGCTACCTTTATTTCTGTGGCACTCATAAAGTACTTTCATCTGCCAGATATAATCTGAGTCACTAATTCGATCAAGATCCCACTGTAGCCTCTGTGCTGCTATTTCAGTATCCGCTACACCACCCACCTTGGTGTTGTCTGCAAATTTGACCAATTTACTGTATATATTGATGTCAATATCATTTATATAAACTAGGAATAATAGTGGCCCTAAAATTGAACCCTGTATAACTACTTGCTGCTTCCTGTCTGTTAACCAGTTTTCAATCCAGGTTGCTATAGTTCCTAAAATCCCTATCGCTTTGAGCTTAAGTAGGAGCCTCTTGTGGGTGACAACATTAAAAGTCTTCTGGATAACTACAGGTAAGTAGATCACATCATAGGCCTTCTTATCATCAACTTCCCAAGTAACTTCCTCAAAGAACTCCAGCAGATTTGTTACACAGGATCTACCTCTCCTAAATCCATGCTGACTATCTCACAGAATGTTATTTGAATTCAGGGAATCTACCATTTTTGCTTTGATTATAGCTTCCATAACTTATCAGTTAAACTAATTGGCCTGTGGTTTGATGGATTTCTATCCCCTTTTTTGAATATGGGTGTTATGTTCGCATGCTTCCAATCAGAAGGTACCACACCAGCAGATAAGGATTTCCATCCATCCATCCATCTTCTGAAACTGCTTATCCTCGCTGGTCATGGGGGGTCCAGAGCATATCCCGGAAGTTATGGGCGAAAGGTGATGAGCAACCCAGGATGGGGGGCCAGCACATCACAGGGCAGACTCATGCAGGCAATTTAGTAACACTAACTAGCCTCAGCATGCTTTTGGACTGTGGGGGGAAACCAGAACACCCACAGGAAACCCCACGATGACATGGGGAGATCATGCAAACGTCACATGCGTGGAACCATGGCGGTGACTTGGTCCAAGAGATGTGAGGTAACAGTGCAAACCACTGCACCACCATGCAGCCCCCGTAAGAAGTTCTGGAATAGCAAAGTTAGCGGTGGACAAATAATATCCCTCATCTCTTTTAAAACTATTGGTAAAATGCCGTCAGTGTCCCGCCATTTATTTATCAGAATGTCAATCGTGATCACAAGAGGTACACTTGGCAAGGTCTCCAAAACCCGGCGATAACAGTGTCAATATGACAGGACACCCCTAAGGCATGTTTCTCTACCCCATTTCATGCTGAGAGTGATCACCAATATAATATAAGGTCAACATACATCAGTGCCCAACTCACTGGTATCAGAGCCAACTCACGTCACATAGACACCAGTCTCGACGAATATATGAATTCATATTTGTGAACCTTTATGGTTTTTACTTTTACACCAGAGTAAAACCCTAAATTACAAGACACTATACAGTAAAGAAAATGCTTTACACTGAAATTCCTTTGGAACTATTAGAAAAATATACTGGATAAAGTAAGTCAATTAACTGAATTGTAAAGCATAAAATGATTGAGTTAACTGAAACAGCATGAGAAAATGTAGTTTAATTACACTCCTGAGAACTGAAAATACGTCTGACCAAATCAGATGAGGTTGCACTCTTTAACCAGCCATTGGCCATGGCAGAGTGCATGGTATGTGGTTGTGGCCTGCATACCAATTACCAATTTGTTGTATTATTTTTATAGTTACCTTTTAATTTTTGCATGTCTTGCTTTTCCACTTGTATGGGGTATCCTTACAAAGACACGTCATATACTATATAAGCATCTAGAAAAATTGGATCATCAGCGACCTCTTGAGGTCCTTTTTGCGAACAGCAGTAGGGCCCGTTGGTGACGTCACGCAGCGTGGGTCCACTACTGTCACGGGCAAAGAACCCGATTCCCCAGCAACTAGGGAATCATGACATGTCAGTGTCCTTAGTGCTGCTTTCTGTTTTTAAGCAGTAGCGAATAGGTGTTTTAAAAAGATCGGTAGTTTGATTTTCTTCTGCTCTCTATAAATGGCTTCCTTATTTAAGAAGAAGACGGTCGATGGTAAGTGTCTTTTTGTCATAAGACGTTGCATATTCATTATCTTTTCAAGTATGCCTTTTACTCTTATAACGGCATATTTCGCTCAGGTGCAATTTGCATTACATTTCTTGCCTGACAGCGATTTTGCATAATTATTGACGTTTAATTAATACGAGGATTTGTATAATTAAACAGTGTCCGTTGAATACTGGCTCTTTATATAAGTTTGTAGGGTTGTTTATCGGTTACAATGTCGGTCTTATAGCGGCATATTAACAAGGCTATTCGTTTAATGGCATTCATTGGGATCTGGTAGGTTTCTTAGCCATGATTTATTTAAAATCAATAAAAAAAAATCACGTGATCAACTGATCATTCGATCATTTTAAGACACGTAGGAAAATGACGAGCACACAATATCGACAATATCGTATTATTCTTCTTATAGTTATATACTTTTACTACTACTTCTAATACTATTATTATTAATAATAATAATAATAACCATGACAAAAATCATAATGATCACCACATTCACTAAATTTGAAATACTCAAAACTCTCACACACTTCATAAATGATTTACTCAAAATTCATGAAATACTGTATGAAGATCCAGTATTACGTTATACGTTTCCCAGCTCTTTGTGTATACTGCCACTTTGATCGGCAGATGATTCCTGTAACTGAAGGGTATAGGTCAGTGGGTCATGGGTGATGGTGTTTGAAATGTTGTGGGTTCTGTAGCTGGTGGTGAAATCAAATCACTGTTGTGCCCTTGAGGCCCCTTACCCTAACTTCTCTAGGGACAACCTGCCGTAATTCTGTCCTCTTGCCTCATGCTTTCTTATATGTATGTGCTTTTTGACAAAATCTGGGTGTTATGTTTGTATTAGGTGTATTGCCCAGGATCAGACATCCCTGGAGCAATCGTGGGTAGGGGCTTTATTCAAGGGGCCGATGGCAGCATCACTCTGCCAGTGACGGGATTTGGACCAGCAACCTTCTAATCATGGGCACGAGCCACAGCGAGCCACAGACAAATGCATCTGCTAGATAGATCTATAAAAGTATGACCATTTCCACTGTAACATTAGCATGCCTGGGGGACCTGAGTACCCAGCCGGTCCCGGACCCCAGAGGGGGACCTGAGTACCTAGCCGGTCCTGGGCCCCAGAGGGGGACCTGAGTACCCAGCCGGTTCTGGCCCCCCGAGGTTTTCTTTTATTCTCCATTTGATGGCCTTTTTGATTCCTCTCCTTCTGGCAGTCTTCCTTCGTCCTTTTTTCCTGTGTATCATGAGCAATTTAGTATCTATGTAGTAGTAATGTATTGCAGCACACTCTTGTTAAGTGCCCTGGGCATGCTATCAGAGAGGCAAGGTGACCTTAAATATTCTAGGCTACAAGGCACACAATGCTAAATGCGAGCCTGTGAAATATATACGGTGAGCAAGCTTTCAATTCATAAACACAAGAACACCTGGAAAGCGAGTTTTTTGATGCTAACCAGTTAATTTTTTCTTTTTACGATTTCACTCCTTTTTCAATGAACCTACCTACTTAATAAACTCTCAGGCAATTCAGTGAATCACACTGAAAGACACTTGATACATTGTCAGAAAAGGGTATAGCTTTGCTACAGTTTTGTTCCCCAATATACAAACTACATTATTAAACCCCCAATGGTACAAAAATGTTCCTCTGAGTCTATTTCTGTATTTTAAAAGGTACATTTACCTTCAGCTACGGGACAGCTGGCAGACCCTTGGGGGTTCAGCCTCAGTGACAAGTAATTGTATCCGCAAAGGTACAAATTAGTACATTTAAATTTAGCAATGTTAAGTAACGCAACTGAGGTCTACTTCCCACTTTTTTATGGTGTATTTTTAAAAATCTATGTTTTTTAAACACAAGTGACACGTTCAGCATATTTGACGTTCAGCATTAAAAGAAAAATGAATCAATTTGAAAATTCATTGGTCTTTTATTATCAACAATGAGTGTTTGTGATGCAGACATCATCAAAGAGCAGCACAAGGATCTGCGAGGCACGCAGAGACAGATCAGCAGGGACCGGGCCGCGCTGGAGAGACAGGAGAAGCAAATGGTGAGTGTAGTGTCCTGGAGAATGATTGCTGTGCCACTACCCTCAGTGTAAGTGTTTTTAAAAATTTTACAACTGTTTCTACCTGAAGCATAACGAATGGGGTGGCGAGTAGCTTGCTCGCTCAGTCAAGAATCTGATAGCTACGCCCAGACTGTCGTGGGGTCACATCCCCTGTCCAATGGTGTAATAATTTCACTGTTGGCGCTTAGCTCTACTTCAGAGTACTGCCTAACTCTGCTCTCTGATTTCAAACTCTTTTCATTTTTTGCACAAAAATATTGTCAAAATACATAATAGACAAATAGCTATTTCGTCATTCTCGAAAAACTCGGAAAAAAAGGAAAATTTGGCTTTTCCAATTTTAAATAAAATAAAGATTTATTTATTAGTAATCTATTCTAGTTTTTGGAATAATTAATAGAACTATGACAATGAGTGAAATTTTTTATTAATTTGTGTTTTTGAATAAAAAAATCCCAAATTTTACCCTGCAAAATAAGTGCCTGCATTTCACTCCTTAGACCTCCCTAACAAATAACATATATGAATTTTATTCATTTTGTGTTGGTTATGTCAGCTACGATTGTTTCTGGTGAGATTAAAGGGGTTAATTACATAATACAAATATTTTTGCTAGAAGTTGTTAGAACATGTTAGTTGATTGCATATTTTTGTGTGTGTATTTGCGCATCCATATGTTCTTGTTTTTGAAACTTTTCTTGGCCTACATTTTGAAGTTGTATAAATATCGTGCTTCCTCAGTCCTGGAACATACCCTGTGCCAAATTACACTGCGATGCGTGTATCATTCCTAGTGATGAAAAGGCTTCTCTTGTGCGTCTGATGCACATGTAAAAATAGATGATGTACAATGCAGAAGTACAGTTTGCACATAAAGTCTCATCCATTCTGACAGTTCTCCTAAGCATGTGGAAATCCGTATGTCCCTGTCCACATTTACCAAGTGGTTTATGATGCCAGCAGCCAATCTGTCACTTCCACTTCCATCTTCAGGCCAGCATGTGTAGCTGACAGGGCTGTAAATCATAATCAGACACTGCCATTTATTGCCTAATATTTCAGCCTTACCTCAAAATAATGTGAATCTGTGTTTTTATGGCTTACTGAGCTGCAGGGCGTATATCAACTTAATTTGAATCCTCAGAAGAGAATGTGTAGTGCTAACAAATGCATTTACTGGTGTCCTGAGAGGAAGTGTTACATTCTGAATTATGCATTTGATGATTTGTTTAGCAAGCAAGGAAAACCAATTCCTGCCACATATCTTTAATTGCATAATTAGCTTTTTTTTAAGGATAATACTCATTGTAAGGTAGTATTTTTGAGAAAGGAAGTGAGAAACGGTGTAAAAAATCATCCCAAACCTTTCCTCACTGGAACTACACCCATTGTGTTTATTTGCTAAATTTCACCAAAGGCAAATTATTGAATTAATGTCCTGAGGTATATTGATTACCCAAAGAAGGTGTCCAAGTCGGTGGTTTTAGGAGAGCGACTCTATAGATGGCTAATCTGACACACGTCTGCAGTGATAAAGTCAGTTTCACACCAACATAACCATAAGTTAAACATGATTTCCTTTGGCTGCCTACGATTTTGCACACAACCGCACACACACACACACACACACACACACACACACAAACCGGTGTACCTATCTAAATGGGGACCTGATATTCGTTTATATGAGAAAAAACCTAACCCTAATCACGACACCCTTAACCCCAACCCAGCCCCAACCTTAACCATAAGTAACCAACCCAAATACTAGGCTTTTGGCATTTTTAGTTTTTTGATTGCATTCACAGATTTTTATAAAATTGTGGTTATCCAAATGGGGACCTAAAAAATGTCCTCAAAAGTAGGGAAATGTCAGGTTTTACCACATTTTGGGGACATTTTGGTCCTCTAATGTGATCTATGCAAACCCACACACATTATAATATTATATAATATAATATTACATTATTAGTTTCTGTACTTATTGAAAGATATGTTACTGTGAGGAATTATTACATTACTTATGGAATTTCTCCATTTTTGGGACTGTACCAAATGAACAAAGTCGGTACATCAAAACAATTTTCCTGGACATAAAAAAGATGCAGTTTCAACAGGGTCTGGAGGGACATCAACGTGGTCATTAGCCTGACTTGGAGCCAGACGCATGGGAACAAAAGAATATAACACATAAATATAAATAAGCAGCAGCGACATGGAGGAGGTGTGAGAAGGGTCATGTGACCCTCTGCTGCGGTCTGACTCACAAGCCAGAGAGCTACCCCACCCACATATGCTACCAAGTCTTTAGCTTTACAGTTCAGCAACTGCCATCTCTTTCTTCTGTGATGAAACTGCATGATCTTGTTGGTGAGAAGGTGCAGATCTGTGCTAATGTTTTTCCCAGGTCTGCCTGACTGCCACTCACACCTTTCTCACAGGAGCTGGAAATCAAGAAAATGGCCAAGACCGGTAACAAGGAGGCCTGCAAAATCCTGGCCAAGCAGCTGGTCCAGCTGAGGAAGCAGAAAAACCGAACCTATGCCGTCAGCTCCAAGGTCACGTCCATGTCTACACAGACCAAGGTCTTAAATTCCCAGATGAAGATGGCAGGAGCCATGTCCACAACAGCCAAAGTAAGATTCGGTACCTCTCTTCCTTACTTCTTCTTCGTTACAGTTTTTCTCCGTCGCTTTGGTGCATTTCTCAGCTCAGAAATGAAATTCTCATAACTACGTGTACAGCCTCTGCATCATCGAGTCACTTATGCGCATCATAAATGCAAAGTTTCTTTTGGTCAGATTGCAAATGCTTTGGCCCAGGCATGCAAATGATTATATACAATTGTTTGCTGTTTCATACATTATCAGTTGCTTATGTCATGCTGGTCAGAATGTATTATGCTAATTATCTCTTGAATAGTCTTACCCCTCAAAACATCTAAGACTTAGTTGCATAGCATAAGTCCTTACATGCCTTTCAAGCATTTGCGTGCGTGTTACAGTATATGTACAGTATGTGTAACTCTGTAATGGTGAAATTGAAATATGCCACACAGAAAAAGTACAACCTTGTTCGTTTTCAGTCATTTTCACCAAAACCTTAGCCATACATAACAATACATAACATAAATATTAGGGCTGTCAAAATCGACGCGTTAACGCGGATTAATCCAGCATCGTGATTAATCTGATTAAAAATATTAACGCATTTAACCTATCTGCAGCGCAGAATGACTCAAAATCCCTGAAATGCAGCGTTGCCAACTATTTCTTACATGAACTTACCTCAACGCGTCAATTTTGACAGCCCTAATAAATATTTATGTTTGAGGGGTGATCTAAGGATTTTGAGAAAGTTACAGGCTTTTGCAGGTAATCCATTATGTGGTGCTGTTTGTACAAATTGTTTTGAGAAATGCACATACTGTTTTACAAATGTTAAGGATGATTTGAGAAAGGTACCATAGCGACTGAGAAAAACGAATTTAACGAATTTAATAGAGTACATTAGTGGGATAGTTGCATGGGAGAAATTTTTATAAGCATACTTGAGGATGTTCCCTTATGGGGAGATGATGACAAGTCTTGAAGTGACTAGTACATGCCACATGCCACAGACACATTCTTGTTCTTCAGTTAGTGCTGTGTTGTAATGGCAAGAATAGGCCTTTGGGACATTGAAACAATTGAACCAATGAATAACTGAACATTGTTCAAACATTGTTTCATAGCGACATCTAGTGGCCAAGTAGCACTTCATGGACACCAAAGCACTACTGCGCCACAGAAATGTGCAAGAACAACACGCAGGTGGCTTTGTTAAAGACATATTCAATAAACACTGATGTATTTCCATCACATTCACCTGGATCTGGTTGTTATTTCATAAGCCTACATTATCAGTACCATCAAAGGTTTTTTTCTTAGATTTTTTTCTCTCGTTGGTTTGTAATTTAACACGATGTGCATTTGTAGGAAGAGTGCTCGTGCGTTGAGCTTGTGTGATGTTCAGTCACCTTTGGTAAGGAATACCATCTGTACAACGGTGCTTGGACTGAGACCATTTCTCTTCTTACCCCAAATCTCTCCTGCTTTAGAGGACACTCACAAGGCACTGAGTTGCTTGAAGAGAGAGATATGTTTTCTCTTTACTGGAAGAGAGGCTGGTGTCTGGTTCAGGAATCCTGGGTATCGTCTCCATGTCCATTTATATGCACTGAGGTCTGCTTTTCTCCCTTTTCCCCAGCATTGCCCCTACCCACGGCCCTCACAATCAACACACCACACCTAGATGCGGTCGTGACACTCCCTTATACGATCAGCGGTGTGCATCTTAGGGAATTTTGACCCAACAGGAGAGTGCTAGACAATTTATTTTGCCGGCTAAGTAGGTGCCTGTCGCAACTAGGTAGGCATCCATGGTAACTGAGATCCGCATGCGTGAGGTCAAAGGTCAGCCCTTTGTTGTCATCACCGTTATCATTGCTATGTCCTTGCTCTGATGATATCGGGAACGGATGCGGAACGGCATACCATCCTCGGGGCATTTCTGCATGGAAGGGAGCAATTGAGGTCAAGTATTTGGGAAAAATATTCTGGAACTCATCTCCCACACTGGAAAATGGTTACCAGCCCTTTACAATCAGTCTCACAAGAGCCTCGTCATTCTCCTTTTCAGTAAACAATAAATTATTGAATATTAAAACGAAATGACGCTGAGGTATTTTACTTGCCTTTGGTCCCATGCGGCAGAACTGGGCTGCTTCCAGCTCCTTCCATGTCACAAACACTGCAGGTCCATGTGTTGATTTGCTCCTTGAGCACAGTAGCAAAGAGCGTGACAGGTCGGAGCTTCTGCCATCCACTAGTTTGCTCTGTAATTCATTGTTCTCTCCTGCAGACTATGCAGGCAGTCAATAAGAAGATGGATCCGATAAAGACCTTGCAGACAATGCAGGAGTTCCAGAAAGA
Organism: Petrocephalus sullivani; assembly: GCA_026780845.1. Taxonomy (NCBI): domain Eukaryota; kingdom Metazoa; phylum Chordata; class Actinopteri; order Osteoglossiformes; family Mormyridae; genus Petrocephalus; species Petrocephalus sullivani. The sequence continues at coordinate 16,469,458 of JAODKM010000034.1, forward strand.
AAACCTGAGGATGGAAATGACAGAAGAAATGAGTAAGTGAGATACTGTTAGATCTGAGTGTTAGAGTACTGCATCAGCACTGCCAGGAAGGGCAGCAAGCTGTGGATCAATACGTTCTCGTCCAGTAGCTTTCACTTGCTTTGCAAATATGTCTGACATATTTTAGAGGTCATAAAGGATTATCTACAAAGGACTGCTAACTCTAGGCCACAGTATTTAATGTGACTCTGGATGTTTCTATAAGAAAATATTCTCAATAGATTCTTCAATCTGACAAATGAATTAATGGATGCTGATAATGATTTTGTCATCGCTGTTTTAGTCAATAACACCCTGGATGAGATCTTTGATGAGTCTGGTGATGAAGAGGAATCTCAGGACATCGTGAACCAAGTGCTGGATGAAATTGGAATCGAGATCTCTGGAAAGGTGAGAGGACCTTTTCCTGTGTGCCACCATTTTCGTACAAGCAAATTCATGACTTTCTGTCAACATTTTCCTCTGTCGCTCTTAAGTAGCTGTTCAGATCCACAGTCTAATCTTGATATTTGATAGATATGACAGATTTAGTTTTTTATGAGGCCTGCCCAGTATATGCTATCTGTCAGTATTTCTCCTTTGGACATTATGTGTAACCCTCCATATTACATTACCTTTATTCACAACATTTCCCATTGCATTCAAACAAAAGGTGGCAAATTATGTGACTGCACAAATGCAGTTATCTCTGCCTGGCCCAGCAGTGCAGCCATTGGCCTTATTTTATGGGAGTGATTTTATCGATATCAATAAGAAATGAGGTAAAGAAACACATTTTCAGGCTATCCAGTCATACTGACACCATTATTTAGCGTTTTGAATGTCACGGTCAATTTGATTGTCAAGCAATAATAATGGGATATTTAAGTTCATGACAAAATGTGTATTTACTTGATTTTTAAACATTTTTAATAAGGTACAGACTTTGAGCACCAGTCAAAAACTATACCATTTATGTTCTGCAGCTGGCAAGTGCTCCCCCTGCTGGACGCAGGATTCCCTCTACCTCCAACATACTTCCTATTTCAGATGAGGACATTGAGAGGCAGCTGAAGTCCCTTGGAATGGACTGAACGTCACATGCCCAAGTCGCTTCTTGGTGACTAATTATGGAGTGTAATTTTCAAGCAAATCTGATTGCTACACAGACTTAATGTTTCCTATTTTTTTTACAGTTTTTTTAGGTTTCCTTAAGATGTTGACTCAAGAGAGTTAACTAAAACTTTTCTAACAACATGGAAAAGACTTTTCTGTTCGCTCTGGCAAAGATGGTTGATGCTCAGAAAAAGGAAAATTGGAATTAGGGAAATTTGGAATGGAATTCACTGTACTCTAAGGGTAAATAGTATGGACTAATGTGGTCCACTCTTCCACCAAGTAGCAGGCTGTTATAGAGAGAAACATCAAGCATGTTTGATTGGATTTTTTATTTTTATTTTTTTGGAGATCTGGAATTGTAGTTATGCATTTTCAAAAGTCTTATAATAACAGGTTGTGATTATACTATAGATATAGATTTGGTAAGTGGCGATTGGGGAATTTTATTAAATAAAATATCTGGGACACTTCTTATGAAGGCTGAGGAACTTTTTCGATATTATATTTGTTAGACCATATCTGCTGTATACGTCTCTATCAGCACCACTGATTAAAGTGAAAGAGACAGGTGTGTGTTTTTACTGTTTAACAGACACTGGAAGTGGAGGAAGAGTTTAATCAGCATTTTCTGTTTCAGTATGTACATGTAAAGACACACACACTTAATTTCATTGTTAATTATTAAACTAAATTATGACCTATAAAAAGTGTCATTTTTATGAAGTGCCACCCTATCCTCATCGTGATGGACATCCCAAAGTGCAAATCTACCAGGGAACTAAGAGAAGCATGACAGCTTGGATATCTTACCAAAAAATAATGCAGTTTTCCAGAGGAAAAAAAAAAAGTCTTATGGGGAGATCTGACCCTTGAACACTCTCCCTGTGTCAACAATGCCGGAGATGATAATGCGAGGACAAGGTTAAGTACAGCACACTGGAAAGACTGGGACTATTTATTGGATATAATAGGAGAAGGCTAAGTCATTACTGTCGGGCTGTTATCGCAAAACAATGGCAGAAACATTTGATAAAAAGAAGACGATTGATCTAAGGCAGAAATATATCGGGTAAGAGTTTGTGTACATAGTATATGGAACCTTCTCATGTCAGATTATTCCACCTGTCTGGTTGTCTAGTAAACGCAGTAAATGTAAAAGTGTGCTTACTATATCTTTGATAGGTTAAATAAAAACCAGTTAAATTATCATACTGTTTTTTTTCAACTGGGAGATATATATTCCTACATGATTAAACATTTCTATGAAAGCAGTATATACTGTTCACATCTTTATCTGTGTACTGTTTTATGCAGTTTTATTGCTTATGTTTTTTTGTTATATAAGTATCAAATTCATGTATTAATGTAAGGTAATCTAAAAACTAAATAATAATATTTGCACAAAACGATGTAGTTAGAATTATACAAATGCACATAGAAATCGCAAAAGATAATGTACTGAAGACCATTCTTAGATTTAGCTAGTTGCCAGTAGGTAAAAGTTAGCATAACATAATATTTATTAAACATGAAAGTGTTAATATTGGTTGGCTGTATGCTGCAGACATAACCAAAGTATTAACTTGATTCTGCTAACTTGCTTTCACACAGAACGTTTACACAGTCTGTCATTCTTATGTGAAGTCCCCACTGTTCCATACACTGCATATTACCATCATCCAGAAACATGGTGTGTGTTTGTAAACTAGACTTATACAGTACAGCTACAGTACAGACTAAATGATAAAAAGCTACGGAGATGTTCCAGGCAGAGCTGCTTCTGTTGAAGCAGACACTGAAGTAAGAAAGCACATTTAAAGTCACATTTTCAGAGGGGTTGATTTCTATTTAATGTTTGTTTTTATGTAGGTATGCCTCTTGATATCCAGCAAACAAAAGCCAAGACTACGCCAAATAAAATCCGGCAATGCTTAACAATTGGCGATACTAACACAGGAACTGATCAAAGTGTTTGACCAAACTTATCAATATGGTTGATATGATATGAACTCACCTTAAATACCTGGTCTTATCATTTACCTTTCATAAACCACTTATCAGCTTGCTACAGTACTCTCTGTGTGAAACAGCGTATTACATCACAGGTCCAAATTCTAGCATTTAACTTGGCAATTTGACCTCAAGGTTACTGCAGTACATTTTCAGTCAGTGTTTTACCAATAACCACAAGTATGACTAAAATTAAAAATTAAAAATAATATTAAGTGCACAAGTTCACTGAAATCTAAATTAATTATGAATAATTCTGCTACAATATATTTTATGATGAATATGAAACAGATGCTAACTTGCACCCAATTCTTTTAGCCCATCCTGTAAGGTTTTCTTCAGCCATGATCCAATCAAAATCGTACGTGCCAAAGGCCAGTATATGTACGATGAAAAAGGAGAGCGGTATTTGGACTGCATTAACAATGTCGCCCATGGTGAGCAAAACCTATTGCAAATTGCATTCTCTTATTGAAGTCAGAACATTACATAATAATAATGATTATGATAGAATGAAATTGAGCTGAGCCCAGTTTTGGTGTTTTGCAGAAATTCTAGATTAATTCAATGGAATTAATCTAGCCATAGTTTTACTAAAAAGTAAGTACCCTTCTGGGCTAAAAAAAATGAGCTCAATCAAGATATTTTGGAACAATTTGCATGTGTTGTGGCTAAACAGCTGCAATGTAGTTTTGTATTAATGTATCAATGTATAATATCTGTGATGAAGTTATAGGAAAAACACTCGAGTCAAAGGGAGCGGTTGGCATTGTGTATACATTTTCAGACCTGCTCCAGGTGCTGGCTAATTCTGCTCTATCAGTTGTCCATTGCATTAAATAAAAGCGCCTGCTAAGCAAATGTTATACTTCATTGTTAATCAATGATCGTGTTAAACTAGGTAGTAACATTTTCCCCCCCAATAATGGCATTGATTATTGGGTTATTTCACTTTATCTTGTATATCAGATTTTGTTCTGATGCCTGAAATATTTAATGTATAGTATATAATAGAATGTACATAAAATGGACAGAGAATACATACAAATATTGCATTTAGCAATGTGAATCTCATCGTTTTTATTGCTTGTGGTCTTTTTGCCAGCTGAACAGTGTTTTGTGTGTTGTCCCTCTAGTTGGCCACAGTCACCCAGATGTGGCGAAGGCTGGGGCCATGCAGATGGAGGTCCTTAACACCAACTCACGTTTCCTGCATGATAACTTGGTACAATACGCCCAACGCCTGCAGGCCACCCTGCCAGACAGCCTCTCCGTTTGCTATTTTGTCAATTCAGGGTACATATCATTTTGCCTTTCACTAAATGTTATATACAGTTACATATACAATACATATACAATACATATACAATACTTTTGAAAAATTATTTATGGCAAGTACTCCCAAGCAATATAATATATAATATATATAATAGTGAATATATGTATATTATATATAATATATAGACTGCCCATAAAATGGACAAAGAATGCATACAAATATACATACAAATACATTTTGCATATATCCATTATCTCAGTTATTTAATATATCAATTAGTTTGGCAGAGAGGCCGTACCTACCACGTGACCAGGGCACTAGCCAAACCAGAGTCCTGTTAAAGTTATACCACATATTTCTGGCAAACAGTCAACAGGCGTACAGTAAGAAGGAGAGCGGTAACTTCATAAATGATACTGATCATTTATCAGTATCATACAAACATCTCCTGCATTGTTCTCCTTTCAAAGTACCATTTGCCTCTAACACGAAATAGTGGATGTGATTAATATTGTTAATGCTAAAATGTTGTAGCTGTAGACTCCCGTTCAGAAGTATACTTTGTACCATTGAGCTACCTGCTGGGAAATGTATAACTGGCATGCATTGTTCCTGCAGCTCAGAAGCCAATGACCTGGCCTTGAGACTGGCTTGGCAGTACACTGGCCACAGAGGCATCATCACTTTGGACCAGTAAGTCAACAGCGCAGTCATGTGGCACAGCACGCAATCGACAAAGAGCCAATGTCCATCTGTGGGGCCATGACTACTCAAGGTCTCACCCTGAGAGTTTAAGTCCAACACTTTAAACAGCATACAGGCTTTCAGTATGTGAAATATTAGACGCATAGCGAGACTTCCATCAAAGAGTGAGTTATGAGTCATGAACATTTTCAGGTGGTTGTTGAACGTACAACTCACAGAATAAGTTAACTGGAATACATTAACATTTAGTTACTGATGTATTTATTCAATGTGACTTTTAACCCCATTTTATACTCTATACACCAGGATAGCTTACTAATTAAATTTTTTTTTCAATGCTACCACTACTCAGCTGCCTTGAACTAACTATCTACAAGGCTTGTATTTTGCACAACTATGTGCCAGTATAATGTGTAATTTGTGATGCTGCACATGTTCATGGTGATTCAGCATGATTGTCATGATTTTGTTCCAGCGCCTATCATGGTCATGTGTCATCCCTCATTGATATCAGCCCATATAAGTTTCACCAGATGACAGGGCCACAGCACAACCAATCAGTTTACGTGGTAAGTAGGCAAATGTTGCTGTTAAGTGCACAGAAAGTTTCAAAGGGTATAGCAAAAATGGCTCAAGTTCATATTATCATATCTATTAAAGAAATTAAAATATGAGTAATCTATATGCATCATTTAAAAGAATGCATAATTTTAAAATATAGTATGTAGTACAGTAGTAATATGTTACTGTTTATAAAAACTGGAGTAATGTCCTCAAGGTTCCCAGCCCTGACATCTATCGAGGGAAGTACCGCGAGGAGCACCCTGACCCCGCCACTGCTTACTCAGATGAGGTGAAGAGCATCATTCAGAGTGCCCATAAAAAAGGCCAGAAGGTGTGTCCCCAACTGAGTCTGCATCTTCCTTAAGGAACTCTCTTCCTTGTGGCTTGCTGAATGAATGCCATTTGGTATAAATGGAGTCCACTTTGCCTCAAAACACAAGCCAGAAACATAGTTTCTCAACATCAATTATGTCAGGGCGTCTTACCTGCTCTATGTAGGAGAATAAACTTTGTAAAACCAAAAAAGAATAACAATAGTCTCCTTACTAAGGCTACTATCCCATGAAGAATTGTAGTATCTTTCCCTGATTTTTAAGTTCTGATTAACTAAAAAGTGTTCCTCGAAAGTTGCTAGAATCCCAATTTGATTAAATCATGTTTTATCATGTTCTAGTCATGATAACCCAAACTTAAAAACAGCTCTGCAATAACTACCATAAATTGTGTTGCGTCACAGGCATCTTTTGTAATTTGTGCATTATTACTATCGATGTATTGTGTTGTGCATTTGCTCACAAAGCATATTATTTATCCGCTCACTCAATTTGTCATGGAATATCCATTGTTTCCAGTCCTTCTGTCTGCTGCGTTTCCCACTCATACAGCTCACTGTTGTGTAGGTCGCTGCTTTCATTGCCGAGTCCCTGCAGAGTTGTGGAGGGCAGGTCATCCCACCTCCTGGATATTTCCAGAAAGTGGCACAGTATGTGTGTGGTTTTTTTCCTTCTACATATGATCTGCTCCAATCCTTACAGCTTTTAGGTGATTATTTAATGTATATGTATAAAACAAGACTAGAACTGTTTTTGTACCAAATGCACAAACGTATGAAATATATATCCTTACACCCATCTCCTAACTGATTAGTAGTGGTCATGGGGGGCGGAGCATCTCCCATAGTTATATATTTGTTTATGACACATTTCACATGTTCATCTAAATCATATCTGTGCAATCTCTTGCAGGTAAAGCACATTCCCTACCTTGCGTAGCCCTAAGTCGGGGACGGCGCTGTGGATATCCCTGATACACTCTTTCCTTCCCTAGACATGTGCGTGAGGCTGGGGGGGTCTTCATTGCAGACGAAATACAAGTGGGCTTTGGCCGTGCAGGGACCCACTTCTGGGCATTCCAGCTACAGGGCAAAGACTTTGTACCTGACATTGTAACCATGGGAAAGCCTATTGGCAATGGGCACCCAATGGCTTGTGTCATCACCAGCAGACAAATTGCCGAAGCCTTTATGTCCTCTGGGATGGAGTACTTCAACACGGTGAGCCTATGCTTAAACTAGTAGCTTATTTGATTTAAATTGCCAGCGATGAAGATAAAAGATTTACGCATTTTTATTCATCCTGAAGTTTGGAGGCAATCCTGTATCCTGTGCTATTGGGCTGGCAGTCCTTGACGTCATTGAGAAAGAAGCTCTCCAAAGCAATGCTATGCGAGTTGGGAGGTACCTGACAGAGCTGTTGCGTCAACAGAAGGAGAAGCACCCACTGATTGGAGACGTCAGGTAAACAGAGCCGCTAATCAGCACTGTACACATTAAGCGAAGGTCTCATTTCTGACATATATCCATGTTATGAAGTAACTAAGTCTCTACCAGATTAGTTTGTGCCACTCAAAAAGTTAAGACATTAATACTGAATAATTTATTAATAGTTAGACAATCAGTTTATTAAAGTCTTTGTAATTAGGGATTAATCTTCTGAATTCTCAAAATTCTGCCAAAATAAACAATTCCTGTTCCTTAGAGGAACTATCTGGAAGATCTTAGTTGATAATGGACTGTATGAAGAGTTCGTAGTCCAAGGTTTGGCATTATACATGTAGTCTTACTTTGCATTGGCTTGCAGGGGGGTGGGTTTGTTTGTTGGCGCTGAGCTTGTGAAGGACAGATCTAAGCGGAGTCCAGCTACAGCAGAGGCCCAAGATATAGTTTACAAGTGAGTCTCATAAGCTAAGATTATATAAGATTATATATGCAATACCTTTTTGAGCAGATAATTATATATTTTAAGGTAAGCAGATGCTAGCTGGTTTTGAAGGTAGACTATTCATCTTGACAGGTTGAAGGAACATCGAATCCTTCTTAGTGCTGATGGTCCAGACAGGAATGTCCTGAAGTTCAAACCGCCCATGTGCTTCTCAGAAGAAAATGCCAAGTTTGCTGTGGACAGGATTGATGAGATCCTTACTGGTATATTTGTTTAACATATACTATTAAACATATATAAAATGTTTCTACATTGGGGCGAAATGGTCGCTTAGAGAGTAGCAGTGTTTCTCCATGCCTACACTCTATGTGTACACTGTAACTCTTTTGTGTTCTGTGGGTTGCCTCCAGCTACTCTGGTCTGTTCCCACAGTCCAAAGACATGCAGTAATTGGCATCTTTAAATTTCCCATAGAGGGTGACTGCTATGTTACTCGCAATGGACTGACATTTTGTCCAGGGCAGTCCTGAGCCAAATTCCCTGTGCTATCTGCAATAGGTTCCAGGCTCCCCAACAAGTCTAGCCAAAAAAAAGACTGCATGGAAGATGCATCAATGGATTAATTTTTATGCGCAGTGCCTTGCCCAAGAATGCAGGACTGTATCTCTCTTCCAGGATTTAAACTATGTTGATCACACAAACTATTTTATATCAGGTTTTATTATATGCCTTTTTGTTTTTTAGCCATTGAAACATCCTTGGGACTTCTGGTACCCAGCAATGGGGGATGTGCAAATAACAATTGCTGTCAAGGGGTAAGGCATAGCATTCTGATGTCTTTGCTCTTGCTCTGCATTGCTAACATTAAACATCATGGAACTCTAAAGTATGTGGTCGCGAAGCGATGGGATACAAAACTAATGGGACTGTTTCTCAGTCCAACGTGGAAGGATTATTTGATACCAACAAAATCTACATCATCCTGAAAGCTACAAGTGAAAATGCAGAAAAGTTACTTACTGTCACTGCTTTAAAGTGAAACATGCTGCTTTTTAAAATAAATTAATTATCCCCCCCACAGGTATCATGCAACAAAACTATGCAAAAGCAGCATGGACACAGAAGCAGCCATCTGAATGGGGTCGACAGCTAAGCGGAAAAGAAGCCATAAGATTTTTCCGATTAAAAGACTGTAATGCTAAACCTAGACAAGCTTAGTCTCTGTTTTTAAATACCCAGAAATGTGGACATTAATGATGAAGGAATATGAATATGAATATTTGTGACAATATTCAATAAATGTCATTTAAATACTTATTTAAACTATAATAAGTATAATGTAAGTGATAATCTATAAATATGTCATTTATATGATTTTTTAAATAACACCAGCTCCCATTAATAAAATTTGTCAAGGTCACCCATCAAACTCAGTGGGTGGGCTCCAGGCAACACCTAACATCTGACTGGTTGCATTGCAAACTAAGTCACAACAGATTGGCTGTAACTGGGGTTAGGACCTTATTTGGGGGGGGGGGGGGGGGCATTACAGACGAACAGTTCCTAAGTTACTGTTCCTTAAGACAGCAAAGTGGATTGCTTCCTAACTTCATAAAATCGTAAACTCGCCTAACTTCAAGATAGCTACACAGACCAGCATATGACGTCAAAGCAAAATGACTTTGCCCTGAGTTCATTCAGCATGTGAATGTTAACCAAGTACTCCTTCACCCCACTTTCTAACATAAAGCAAGTAAGTTTTCATGCCAAATGAGCATGTTAATGAAGATCTGAATAAGAATCTGTTTCATCTAACATCTGACACCTTGCCCACTTTGATCTGCTGTGAACGTTGATGGATTGCTACGTGTAAAGTGTCTAGTCGTTAGCATCCATGATTCTGGCCTAGGCCCCACACTCCTCTTAATCACCCCCAATGTTCTCTATTAGATAACCCCAATTACCCCCCCTTACATACACACACACACACACACATGCAGGTGCCGCGGCTGGAACAATGGCCAGGACATCCAACATGGGCAACGAGCAGAGGCAAGTGCTAATGTCTGTGCTCACCACTCACCAGGGTGGTGGGCTGTTGCCCGTGGCAGCAGGGCTGATGTGGCAGTACCGTGAGGCTGGAGTCCCTCCACCCAAGCTCCTGTACATGGACAGGTCTTTTTTTTTGTTTCCATGTGTCCTGCCTATCAGTCCTTTATTCTGGGGTCGAAGAATAACATTGAAAGGTCATTATTGGCAAACACAGTGCCTGCCCCCAAGGGTACATTTTGCATACATGCTGGAATTGAACACACTTTTAACATATGTCCACTATTGTGCATACCTTGGTAGGTTAAGGTTGAGTCAATCAAACACGTTTATTTCCAGAAAAATGCATGTGGGCACAAAATTCAGTGAATGGGAGTTTATAGTTTTAAAATACATTCAGTATTGATTCTAGATGCTTATATAGTTCAGGATACAGGGACATGGCTATGAAAAGCAGGCATTCATACTTTAAGTTACCTCAAGACCTAATTCATAACCATGAACAAATAACAGCAAATTACAGTCTCAACTCTTCATTGCCCTACTCCCTAACAACCAAACGGGGGCAGCAAAGAGACCACATGGACTTATTCCCGAGTCTAAGATTCTGTTGATCTTAATGAAGTCTTGTCATGCACTAGAGTATAACACCAGATTGTAAACTGATATATAGAGAAGGAAGCCTACAGATTACACTTTCTCTGATAGTTATGGTCGTCCTTTCCTATTTATTCTCTTGTTGTGTGTAGTTTCAGACTGTCACGCCCTGCCCGTTCTGTCACGCCCCCTCATTGCCCTCGTGAGAATCCTAGTGTTTTACCGGCTGTGTCTCATCATGTATTAATGATCCTGTGTATTTAGTCTGCCTTTACGTCTGTTTCCCCAGTCTAGTCATTAATGTCTATAGTCGTGGTGTGCGTTTCCCTGCCTGTCACTGAAATAAACCCCTGTGCTTCGCCTGCAAACCTCCGTGTCCTGTACCTGCTTCCCCGCTCCGCACCTGGCACGCCCGGTGACACAGACTACTTTACATTTACATTAAATTGAGCAAATGCTTTTTTTTATCCAAAGCCAGAGGTGGAAATTTCAGGCCCAGAAAGTAAAAATCCAGACCAAGATTTTATTTCAACCAACTAGTTGAATACTCTGTGACTCGCAGAGTATTCCGTTGGCTGGTTCAAAGAACATCTTGGTCTGGATTTTTACTTTTGGGACCTGATTTTTCCACCTCTGTCCAAAGCATGGCACATTTTTGAGAAATTGAGGTCAGCCAGTCTTCGGAGCAATTGGAAGCTTAAGGGCCATGCTCAGGGGCCCCATGATGATTAAGGGCCATGCTCAGGGGCCCCATGATGACGACACAGGCAGATGGTCCCGATCCATCCAGCCACACAACCCGCAATTCAGGGAGGTGGATGGGGAACAGAGGTGGTGCCTGTCATACAACGGTGTCCAGGACAGGGCCAAGACTACATAAGTCTGTGCCAAAAAAAATTACCGTTGATCTCCTTATTTTGTGTTTATGTGAAAACTTTATCCAAGACAAACATTTAATATACAGAATATGGCTGCCAGTTGAAGTCAGAAAATACAGAGACAGTAAGAAGAACATGTCTGTGTTCATACTATAGTACAGTGTCGCTCTTCACTTTATGGTGAGAAGATGCTGCGTTCTGGGGTCACCGGTGATGTTCCCTGGGCCAGCAGTCCAATAAGTCAGGCAGGTGTGGTCACCATAGCGTCACGGCCGTTCAGCCTGAGCCTTCATGATCTCCATCTTCTTCTCTTGCTGTGTCTTCACTGGCCTGTGAACAATGGATTGGCTAGTACCCAGCTTTCTCAAGTGCAAGGCATGAGGAAAACATTTACGAAAATGGGCGGTAACAAAAGCTCTTAAACAGCCATGGGATCTTAGCAGCACAGGGAGAAGCCTGTACCTTGTGAACAGGCCTCAACAAAGGACATCAGCTAGCTGGGTTCTGGCCCATATAAATGTCTATCTCAACATGTTTATGTTTGTTATTTGAAAAGAAGCACCACACGTAAGTTGTCGCTGAAATGAAAGCATGCCATTGCCCAAAAAGAGATGTCTCTGCAGTGGTGAGTCACTTACACTGGCGCTGGTCTGCGGTGAAGACGAGGCCGAAGAACTAACCGGCGCACAGGGCTCTGCGGCAGACCCAGCCTTACCGCAGCTAGACCTCTTTAGCTGCAGCCTGTGGGCTGAAGAGCATCACATGGAGTGCAGGGGCTGATAACGATGGACATTTGCAAGCAGAAACAGCCAGACAGGTTGCAGCTGGATTGTTTCTTCATATCCCTGCACGTCTATATTCAGTTTTATTCTACGATCAAAGATTTTTTTAATGTATGTTCTTGTTTTATGGTAAGGGTATAGGGTTATAAATACAGTAATACCTCACCTTATGTCATTACTTGGTACCAAAAGGCATGACTTAAGCTGAAAAATGACTTAACACGAAAAACCCCGAAAAAACTATTTAGACCACCCTCTTGACACCCAATAAGAATTTCCCTTAAACGTACAAACTTTATTAATGCGTACGAACAACAACGCCAACAATCAATCGGCACCAAATACCAGGTAAATATGACATTTTTTAATTTATGAGCTTTTATTTTATAAATTACAATATATTATTTCACATATTTTAATATCGGCTGACCAACATATGGTTGTGTAAACTGATTTAAGACAATTTGTACTTTTCCCATATATTTTTAAACAAAAGACCGATGTAAAGTCAAGTTTGATGTAACACAAATCGACGCATCATGAGGTATTACAGCATGCAGGAACTGCTATGCTATAGTTTAGGGTTCTGGTACAAGACACATAATCATTCTTAATTAATTGAGCAAGAGCTCAATTCAGTTATACAGTAGGAAGCTTCTTTTAGATCATATTGCACTGAATGTGTCTCATGTTTTTTTATTTATTATTATTATTATTATTATTATTATTATTATTTATTTTGATTGTGTTTAAATGCTTTAAATGGTTTAAGTAATACCCACTGTATTACTCACTTAAGACTTAACATTTCTTCTGGTGTTAAGCGGGCTTTTTCTTAACAGTTTCAGACAAATTAATGGTAAGCTATAAATATATTGAGAAAATGTTTAACTCTTAATGTGATCTCATCAAATCACTCAGCCTTCAGCAGCATTCAGCTCATCTTTATTCACTAGTTCATAAATTATATAGACCTTTGACTCCAGTCTCCTTGTTTTGGTTTTTGAGCATTTCTCTGAGACTCGTTCTGAGGGTATTGTAGATTCCAGAGAAGTGAATTATTTTCTTTGATACTTTCTGCTTCATAATAGATGAAAATTGCATGAGGTCATGCAAAGAAGATGCGACCTACTGTGCTTCCTTGAATGGTCCACAGCCTTGTAGGCGCTGAGCATGGCAAATGGGTGGTAGGACAACGTGAACGGGTGCACGATCGTGCTCTGTACGGGTAATATTGGAACATACTGTCACCTCTTTCACCTTCACTGATGTCACTACCTGAGGGCAAATTCTGCACCACATACTTCTGTAAAGCAGACTCCCCACACACATTTTTAGCTAAAAGAGAGGAAATTCCCATAATGCATCTGTACTTTCAGGTTATGCACTTCAGACATTACAGGCAGGCTTATGAACTACCTTCCAGAGAGCAATGCAGGATACTCAATACCAAGATTGAGTTCCAATGTTTCCACTGCTATCCTGTTTCACCCTGTTATCCAGATGAATGTCTGTGCATGTTATTTGAGTGTATCGTTACGCTCACTTGACATCTTTAATGATTAGAGAGGGCAATATGGTGAAAAGGTGAGCACCTCCAGTCAGGGCCTACCTTGGTGTGAGGTTCCTGATAAGCAGTGGAGGGCTTGCAGTTGTAGAGGGACAGCAGCTCCTCCACAGGCAGACTGCTCTGGAATGCCAAATGCGAAGATGAAAAAGCTGAAGTTGAGGGATGAGTTTACGATGAAATTATAGTGCAATTCAGAAGGGGAGAGAGATCAAATGGACATTTGGACCTGCTCTTGAGTGGAAATATCAACAAGTTGTGTTAAAACTTTCACTCACAGGCATAACATCCTAACCTGTTGAGCTACACATTGCCCCCAACAATAAAAGTGAAAGATTTTGGTGCCAAAACAACACATTTCCACTCGTTTTGAACCTGGTAGAAACTCCTGATGAAAGGAGTATGTTCCGTCCTTGGAATGGACATGACGCTTCATGAACCATTTGCTGTACTTTTTGACCCCACTAGGCCCCAAAGCAAGCCAAGAGCATCATCTAGTCATCACTAGTTCTGCTCTTTAAGTAAAAGAATGATTAATGAATCCATCACAGCCAGCTAAGGGAGTTCCCCATTGGTTACAGACACCATGAGATCCCTAAGAGCACAGCTCAACACCACTTACCAGGAGCATCCCTGCAAAAGAGGACAGTATCATGGCCTCTCGCTCCAAATGGCTGGGGTCCCGGCCATGCCTAGGCCTGCTGGTTCCCCTGAATAACAGTAATAGCCAGATGTTAGTGATGGGATTCCAGATATAATAAATGAAATAATGAAAAGTACTGAAATAATAAAAATGAAAAAGGGATGGGGAAGCCTGGCTAAAATTGCTATAGACAAGCTGTTATCTATAATGCATTACAGATACCTTCATAATGGTCGATATAAGATTTAATAAAGCATTACAGCATCTTATATTGACAGACATGAGGCATTATTATAACACTTTATAGGCTCCAATGAAGCCTTCATTTATAATGCACTATAGATACCCATATAATGCATTATAATGGTCGGTATAAGAATTAGGGATGCTTTATACTGCATTAAGAAGGTATCTATAGCTTATTATAGGTGAGAGTCTTCTAAAGCATTTGTAATGCATTATAAACATGGCTATAACGTGTTATGCCTTTTTATAAGCATATATCCATGTTTATTATGCTTTATGAATGCATTATAATGTGTGTTCATAGAACATGGCATTCATAGAAAGTGTTACCAGAATGTCTTATTTTGTTATGTTTCTTAGAGTCTAGTGATTATTAAATGAACACTTGTAAATGAGGGAGCTGCTGACTGAAAGACCAAACCCAGCTGCCAGTACATAGGCTTTCAGTATACTAGGGTTAGACACCCCATTTATACCTCTATTCACCAATCTATTGGACCGCAGATCCAATATGTTCTTATCAAACCAAATATTTGTCATATTGCCTTAAGAACATAAGGATATAAGAAATATACAAACGAGGGGAGGCCATTCGGCCCATCGAGCTCGGTTGGGGAGAACTCAGCTAATAGCTCAGAGTTGTTAAAATCTTATCTAGCTCTGATTTAAAGGAAGCCAAGGCAGAACCCAAGGCAGCAGCTCAGAAACAGCTCATCTGTGATGTGTCCACTGCTCTGTCAGCAATGTACCATGTTCACGGCCCTGTGATTCGTGTAGCTTGGAAGCCTGTTGGCTACAGTGGATGCTACATTCATGTGGCACTTACCTAATTTTGTCAAAATGTGAACAAAAAAAAGCCACTGTGTTGTAGTCATGCCTTAAAATAGCCTAGTTAATATATTAACGTAATATATAAAATATATTCCTTTGAAAAACTGTATGATTTACCAGCTGGATTTCACCAGTGTACTCACAAGACGTTACTCTGAATCAGGTGCTGTCCTTCATGTTTCTCCAACCACCAAAAAGCCACACTCATAGCTAGATCATGATGGACCTTGGAATGCAGCCATGCAGGAGAAAAAGACTTTTCAACAAGTATTATTATTCGTCTTCCAAATGCTTATCACAGGGTTAGTCTGGAAGCACACATGGTAAAATCCTGGGAAATACTTTGGAGTTCAAAACTTTAAGACTAAACGGACTTTCAGTATTACAAGCAGTCGAACCCCTGTCAGAGAGACGCCCAGCTCCCATGTCAGCCTTACCAAGTCATCCAGCAAAGTTGCAGACTTCTTTCCCTTGGGGTCAAATCCATTTTCTCTGAGTCTGTGTCCAATGTAATCACCGCTGTAATCAAAGGACTGTTTTGTTCATCTGACAGCTTTCTTTGATCTCGAATTGAAGTTGATTTTACCACCAAAGAACTCAATAAAATTGAGTTGATTTATCCAGCATGACACTGAGACTATTTATTAACTTGGATAATTTCTGCTTAGGTTAAAATGAAAGAAACTCCAGCATTACCAATGCAAAATGCTTCCTGTCACCTTGCAATTACCCAAAACAAACTCACAGTAAAGCCTCTACATCATGTTTCAGACGCTTTGTTTCCATTGCAGTAGTTCAGTCTTCCTCACTAAGAGGTCTGGTGAGATGATCCTCGGTCTGGCTAACAAGTAGCCTGTAAGAGAGGCTCTAGCATACAGGGAAAAGACATTCAGGAATCTGGGTGTTACATTGTGTTGCAATGTACAATAAATACATAGGTTGTATTTATGAATTCTTTAAGAGATATTTCAATTAATATGCCCTGAACAGACAGTAAGTAATTCAATGCACATAAGCAATAATTCATTTTTTTAAGTTTGTGACTAGTTTACTTATAATCTAGAACCTAACTTTTTGGACCCTATATGTTCAAAATAACATAAAGGACTCACCTTTTATTTGAGGTAACTTAACATAACTATGTATGAAGAAAGAAACTGAAGTGACTATTGGGTCTGTCACGGTAAATAATCCTCTCAGCTGTGCCTGTCCGACCTGAAGGTTGACTCTTCACTGAATTGTCCCTGACTACAGGGCAATTCTAAACCTGACACTGCCTGGCTCCTGTACTAATGGCAGGTAAAGTGATACATACAGTTGACAAAGAGGTGCATGCAAACAGCGTTAGAGTTACCTGGCGTTACGACTTCCACTTAGAACAGCTCTGAGATGTTGCTTAGCACTAAAGTTACCTGGGTTTGCAAAGTTCTGCATTTTGCGTTTAGACTGAGGACATGGCTAACTGCAACATCCATACCCATTTGTCTTTTGCATGGTCATGGGATTCCAGAGCTTATCCCAGAAGCTAAAGGTGCAAGGTTGCGATTAACCCAAGATGGGGCCCCAACCCAATGCAGGGCACACACTCCATTCACACACTAATTGCAACATTAAAGTAACAAAGAGTTCTTTCAAGTTTTATTATTTTTTTTAATCTATCTTGTTTTTAGTGCGGCGCAGAGCCAGAGGGTTGACCTTGAACCAAGTCCCGGCTCCTTGCTGATCGGATTCTTGTCTCGTTACCCTATATGCACATTTTCCCTGGCTGGTACCTAAATGGCCATCTTTTGCTTTGGTTCCTTACCCGATGGCAAAAAGCTAGTTCCAATAAAGGCAGACGAACTATTACCGGTCCCCTCCCATCGATTTTGAAAATTTGCGCTTGAACACGCAGGGCTGAGCAGAGGTGGTCGTTGGTATACAATCCAATCAGAGAGCTCAGTTTCACCGGAACGTTCTGATGCTGATTCAACATGCTTAATTGCCCAAAACTGCATCAATGGCGACCAATCGTATCAGACTGTGCCGCACACAGTGGCCCAACAAGAAGTCATGGACTCTCATCGACAGCCGGACAGCTTCTGACAGCTGAAAAGCAGCTTGGGGTGTTCCAAGCTTAAGTTTCATCCCCTTACATCTGCAGCTCTCATGCCTCTGTTCACTGTCATGTTCAGATCAGGTTTTATAGTAGCTTAATGCTGTTGTACACTAATTCTTTCAGACACTGATGTACAGACAGTCCCCGGGTTAAGAACCTCCAACTTACAGACAGCTCATAATTAGAAATGGACTGTCATAATGCCTATTATATTCAAAACATTTACTGGACATTATAGGAGCATACTGTAACTGAAGCACTTTGAGTTCAACACCATTCTGAGCAGTATAGTGACAGAGACCCTCCTAAGATAAATTATAAAGATTCTGATTAAAAACTTTGATCCTAAATCATTATACTAGTTAATTGCCAATATGTCAGGAACACAATACTCACTTATATTCACTCCTGTGAGGCTGTGTCCAAGGTGCAAGTTTTATGCAGCTCTGATGCAGAAGTGAGGTGTATATTGGAAAGCAATCCATCCAGGGGACCCCGACTGCTCACTGGATCTTGAGCAGACTGCCACAGTACTAACTCAGCAATCCTCTCCAGTGAACAGCTCCTACTGAATAATTCATATTGAACTATGGAGTCATGTCTATCACTTCAACAATGGACTTTGGGTCACTTGGATTCCATGCAAGATACACAACGGGGTGCTAAACCGAACCTACCGCTACCTGAATGAAGATTTTGTCTAAGTCACTGCAGTGACTCAGAGAAACTCTCCCCATTGTTGACAATAAACATAGATTTATATGTAGCCCTGTAATTTATACACATTCAGGATTTTTATCAGTGGCATCAGGTACGAATGTGGCAACAGAAGGAAAGTTTTATCTGAGGATTTACAGTAGCTGTGTGAGGAAAAAACGACAGGCTTTAAATCCAACAAGTGTTTCTTTTTCATACATATATTTATATAAATATACACTCACCTAAAGGATTATTAGGAACACCATACTAATACGGTGTTTGACCTCCTTTCGCCTTCAGAACTGCCTTAATTCTATGTGGCATTGATTCCTCAAGGTGCTGAAAGCATTCTTTAGAAATGTTGGCCCATATTGATAGGATAGCATCTTGCAGTTGATGGAGATTTGT
>JAODKM010000034.1:16488811-16511373 GCA_026780845.1 Petrocephalus sullivani
TCCCATTCTGACATTCAGTTTGGAGTTCAGGAGATTGTCTTGACCAGGACCACACCCCTAAATGCATTGAAGCAACTTCCATGTAATTGGTTGATTAGATAATTGCATTAATGAGAAATTGAACAGGTGTTCCTAATAATCCTTTAGGGGAGTGTATATAACATATTTATATATATTATAAATTTGAGGACACTTTTCAGTGGTTGGCAAGGCCAAAACAACAAAGGGATAGAAGCAAAATGAATTCAAACTTTCTAAATTAAAAAGAAAAGAAAATCTATTTCGCCAAGCCTACTCACACCTGACGAGTTCAGGCAACATCCTGTGGGTTCTCTCCTTTGATACCTTCAGTACCTTTAGCTGTCCATCCCCGTCCAAGCTCAAGGTGTCGCAAGTTGCCTGGACTACCGATTACCTCACCAAAAGGCCATAGTTCATCCACGTCAGTAGCTGTGCATCTGATGTAGCGCTGACCAACATCAGGGTGCCCCAAGGGATAGTGCAGTTACCATTTCTGTTTACTCTGTACACCACAGACTTCAGGGACTATTTTAGCTCATGCCCTCTTTGGACGCCAATCCGCTGATGTGCGAGTGTGGGATGTAGCCGTACAGAAGTGAGTTTGATGTGGGAAGGATAACGGAGCCGGTGGTGGAATTCGGGAGAAGCAGAGAGCCAATGACTGATGTCATCAACTAAGGCGAGAGTATAGAATTGGTGCAATGCTAATGCACCTTGGTGTATGCATAAGTAACTGGACTGGCAGACCAAAATGCTAGGAGTCTACAAGTAAGTGCAGACTAGACTGATTCTTCATGTTACTAGTCTGTTGTAGCTAGTGTCATGCTTTTATTGCTGTTTGTTATGGAGGAATATTATGGTGAGGGAGGCTGCTAAACTGAACAAACTTTTGAGGAAACATAACTCTGTCTTAAGACGCGGTCCTTAGAAGCGACGGTAGATGGGAGAATAAATAGTATAAAATGTGCCTAAATTGTATTCCATACTGAAAAATGAGCACCGTTCTCTCAACATATAGAGCGGGTGCAGATTCGTTTGCCCTGACATGCACAACTGAGAACCGCCATTCACGCGTTCAGTGCTTAGAGTCTCCTTGTCAAAAGCCCACCCAGCTTGGACAACAGCTCACTTTTACTCAACACTGCACTGTTCCATCTTCAGTAAATTATAACATGTGATGCTTACTTAGCATGTCTGTTATTAATATCTCCTACATTGTATCAAAGACATTATTCTTATTTATTTGTCTTTGTACTTGCTTGGTTGTTTATTAGTTATGTCTTAGTATTAGTTACGGGGAGAACTATTGCTCCGTGATTTGTTTTTGTAATGTTGCTGGACAAGAGAAATTCGTCCCTGGGAATCAATAAAGCTCTATCTTATCTAATCTCTTAGAGAAGTCAGATGGTGCGGTACAACCTAATGTCTCTTAATGAAAGTAAAACTCCTTTTGCTTTGTTATTGCCTGGTGCGTATTTTTGGGTTTGGGCATCGCTAATGTGTTGTACTCACCTATTCACCCAGAGCTGTGACATGGACGGACAAATGGTGCAGGTATGCTACACAAAGTCACAAGCAAGTTTTGGTTGCCTCCCTGTCCATTGTTAAATACCTTCTCAAATACTTACACTATTTTTGACTTCCCAAACACAAATCATAAATTGACATGCGTAAACTCTGGAGGACACATGCCTGCCTGCAACCCATGTTTTGCGTTTTCCATTGCCCTGCAGCTCAGCAACACCAGGCTACTTACTATATTTGCTACGTGAAAATCAACTGCATGAATACATACACTTATATTGCCATGAACTTGATGAATGTAACACGTCAACGTGGTGCAGGATAATCCCCGTTGACCAGCTTCAAAACGATCGTTAGTGCGAGAAATACTGAGATACTTAACGGTAAAAATAAGGAAAAGATGACACCCGACGTCCCGGTTCATGGCTGGAGGTGCTGTTAATGGGGTTAAACAAAGCAAATGGTCCAGGAGCGATGGCGCGCAGCACTAATACGTAGTAAGTGATGATATTATTGAAACAGAATGAGACTTCATTAACGTAGGGTTAACTCGGAAAACAAATATTATGCATATATATTTTTAAAAAATAAGTGCACTTTAGATTGTTGTCGATGAAACTGTAGCCTAATTTTTATTGATAATGAATCGGAGCCTGAAATGAAATTTTTTGTCCGTAAATGTTCGTTTAATTCCGCCTTCACTCTAAATTTAACGTTAACCTTTCTACGCTCCAGCAACACAACACCGCGTCTTGTGACAGATTTGCGTCACGCGCAACCGCTGACGAGCAGCCAGAGTGACCAATGGTAGGTCGCCGGCGGCCCCGGCCAGCCAATCCGCGCGGAGAACCGGGGGGGCGCGTCTCGCAGAAAGCGAGCCAGCCCTCGCCGCGACGATTAGCGGCGGAGTGCGGAGCGGAGCGGAGCGGCCGATGGCGAGGGGCTGCCGGTGTTTACGCGGAGCGGTGGCCCGGTGTGCCAGCCAGATCCGGGCACCTGCGCTGAGAGGCAGCCCTCGGAGGAATGGTGTGAGGTACGGGCGGAGAGCTTTGCTCCCGGCGAGTGCGAGCGCGATCCGGCTCCGTCTGCCGTGGGTGTGCTCATTTGCGGGCGTGCGACTTAGCTTGGTGTGGCATCGTGTAGTTACTGGCAGACGCTTGTAAAGCCATGCCTTTGCAACGATAATCCATGCTGGCGTGGACCTCGATGAGGCCATCATACACTATCGGGCTCTCCTTTAGGCAGGATAAGTGCAGGATGTCTGCCATCTGAAATAGTGACAGGGATTGTATAGCTTGTAACTTATAACTTATAACTACGCTCCCACATAGCTGTTATATTGCTATGAATTTCAGGTAGGACACTCTCCGCGGGGCTGGACCTCCTAACGCTAACAACAGCCACCAACTATGATGTCATGACTTGTCTCTGACATAGAAGAGGTGATCCAGGAATTGGGTGCCAGCTGTCCGTCAGCACCGGGACATTGTGTCCCAGTGACCCCCGCCCCCCCACACACAACAAATACAGTGTACTGTAGAGGATACGAAAATGTCTGTCCATCTATCTGCCTGTCAGTCTCAGTTGACCCTTTTTAATCACTCTAGGACCTCTGGGGGGTGCATATTTATATGCAATTAATTATCTTTTTAAAGGGTGTGGTTTGGTCTGTGGAGTCAGTAAATTGTCACTTCAGTAAATTGTCACACAAATGTCTGCATTCTTCCCTGGCATGGAACTGCATCTTCTCTCCAGCACTATATATTACATGTGGACCCTGGTTTTAGCAGGGCTGACATTAGGGGGTGGGACTAAAGTCATTGCTGAGGCCTGACTTTGGCATAAAATGCTGCTGAAACAACCAGACAAAAAAAAAGATAAACGGGGCCCCCAAAAACGTGGGGCTCTGGGCTACAGCCCAAGTCGGCTGTGGAAGTCTGGCCTTGGGTTATAAGTGCGCAGTGCACCATGATGCATGAGGGTGTGAAAAGTGGCCAGCAGGCTTTTATTGAACATTCTAAACTTTTACATGTTACTTTCAGCATTTGTTTGGTCAGTGCCGGCCGGGTATACGTAATCTTACCTCTGTCTGTGTGCAACATTCCGGCTGGGCTCCTGCATTCAGGGGACCTCCACTGACTGTTTACGCAGGCAGGGAGAAGCAGGTGACCTAATGTCACCCAAGGTTAGCAGTGCAAAGGTCACATGCTCAATTCCTGCTTCTAAGGCCTCTCTGCATATTTTTCATAACTGCATCAAATTGCATATCAGACAAATTTCTAAAACAGCTGTTATATTTATTTTTTCATAATATATACACTGATAATCGTTGCCTCTGTTAGCACTCAAAGAGTAAAGTCGAGAATTGGAGCGATAATTACTCTTTCTGTTACAGATGTCTGGCCTCGTGTGGGGTTCTGATGACTCGCTGCCCCCCCCTGCTGGCGGCACTGCCCAAGCAGCCCAGCGTTCTGCCCGCACGGAGTTTTTTCAACTTGGCCGACTCATTAAGCAGGAGGAAGGAGTACTCGGAGCGGCGCATTATCGGGTCAGGGGCTCAGCCGTCTGAGGCAGACCGCCAGCGTTATATCTGCACCTAATTATAGAACGTTCAGGGTCTCCGAGTCCGGGGACCGAGCCGTTACGTAATGCAGGGGCGCTTGCTCTGATCTGACGCGGCCGGGGCGCAGCCCAAATTCAAAATAGCAATGAATTATGTTTGTTCGAGCCACTAGCCTCGAATTTAGGATTTCAATAAGAATTTAGGCCTCCTGAAAACAGGTTTTATTCAGAATTTAATCGTGTATAGCATTATGTTTAGGTAGTGTTTTTCCAAATTATTATTATATTATTATTATATAAATTAGATTATTATTGTTATTGTCGCATGTATATAAAAACCCCCTATGGCAGAAACTGTGTTCTGGTTCAGCACTAAATGGCCATAGGCATAGCAGAGGCACAAGGTAGATCACTGCTCTAGGTCCAGTCATAAATGTTTACAATTTTTACAATGTATACTGAGCTCTTGCTGGAAGGGAGAGACATTTTTTTGAAAGTATCAACAAAAGTTTGCAGAGGAATACCTGAGTTCGTAGGCCCTGGAGTGACCGATTGCTACTGAGCCTTATGATTGCTGCATTTCCTTATCAGATTTTCACCAGAGGTCATTTTAATTATGAACATGGAACTGGCTTGCTGACACAGAGTGTGAAGACTGGCTGTGTGTCACTTCTGTCCTGCAGCATTGCCTGCACGCGTGTGAACACAGTATTCCTGTGCGGCTCCCCTACAGGTACTCCATGCAGGAGATGTATGATGTTGTGGCCGGAGTGGAGGATTACCTCCACTTTGTGCCGTGGTGCAAGCGCTCAGACGTCATCTTCCGCCGCTCAGGCTTCTGCAAAGCCAAGCTAGAGGTGGGCTTCCCTCCAGTGCTGGAGAGGTATACCTCACTGGTCACCACAGTTCGCCCCCACCTGGTTAAGGTGAGGAATTACATTTATCCTACTGGGAATCAGCATAATAAAGCCTTGTGCACCACAGGTTTTGGGGCATACAGTGTGTAATTCTTAACCGGTTAAGAGCTGGGTCCAATACCAGCTTGTAGTGTGTACCCCAAGTATCAAGGATGGAATATGCTGATCTTTAGGAAGTGTTTTTTTATTAGCTTTTTATTACTTATGAAAATAAAACTTTACTGTTGTAAAGTGCAACAGTTAGCTTCTTCTGCATACTCGCAACTTGTCTGCTCCCCGTTCCAGGCTTCCTGCTCTGACGGGAAGCTCTTCAACCACCTGGAAACAGTGTGGCGCTTCAGTCCCGGACTGCCCGGCTATCCCCGCACCTGCACTTTGGATTTCGCTGTGAGTGTCCTTGTCTAAAATCCTTCTGAACTTAACCTTAGAGCAGGGTTCCCCAACTCCGGTCCTGGAGGGTGAGTCTGCGACACAGTTTGCAGAATTCCCTGCTCAAAAAAGAGCAGGGAAATCTGCAAACTGTGTCACAGACTAGCCCTCCAGGACCGGAGTTGGGGAACCCTGCCTTAGAGGATGACAGCTGCAGTTACTGACTTGGACATTTCGCGTGAAACCGGACGCTTTTCGGGATCGTTTTTATCGCGTGCCCGTTTTTGCATCTGCAAGCACCCACTTTCGCAGTAATAACTCTCCATTAAGTGAAAAGCCCATGTTGATGCTGCTCCCCCGGGCCTGCAGATCTCCTTCGAGTTCCGCTCGCTGCTGCACTCCCAGCTGGCCACCGTCTTCTTCGATGAGGTGGTGAAGCAGATGGTGTCGGCCTTCGAGCGGCGGGCCCGCAAGCTCTACGGGGCCGAGACACAGATACCGCGCGAACTCATGTTCCACGAGATCCACCAACCATAAGGCGCCGCCTGTGACGTGCGAGGGCAGTCCTCGGAGGCGGTGAGCGAGCGCTTAGGTTCCCAGGTGCCTCTGTGCCTCAGTGTCACTTAAACACGTGGTTTATTCTCTGTGGCAGCCTGTGGCTGATCATCATTCTTCTTTAGATTTTATTCCCAATCTTAGTGGCCTCTGGTGGCCCTCCTCTGCCTCACGTCACTGCCCACTGACCTGCCTGCCCTCTGGGAATCCGTATTGGGGACCTTTGTTAATGGTGACCAGTAAGGTTACATGTCAGTCAAGCTCTGATGACAAACCAGTCCCATCTCCCCCTTCAACCAAAAGACTAAAACTAATACACTCCTCCACTAAAACCGTCCTGGACAGAACCAAAGAATGTGTGTAGATTGACTGTGCCTAGGAGAGATCACTTTAACCCTACCCCCAAGTAACCCACGCAGAACCTTGAGTCTAGCCCTTTGTTCTGCAGATGGGGAAATATTTGCCAAAGGTTAAATGACTTATTTTTGACCAATTACAGTAGAGTGTGACTATGGGAAATTTTGGTGCTCAGTGTGCAGAACGTCCATTAATTCATTCATCCATCCATCCCTCCATCCATCTTCTAAATGCTTATTCTGGTCAGGATCATGGGGGTCCTGGAGCCTATCCCAGGCTCAGGTGCAGCCATTCCCCCACAACACACACACACATACAGAGATTAGGTGTCTGCATCCTTGTGGGGACCCTATATTCATGTGTACAGCCATAACCCTAATCCCAACTATGACAACCTTAACCCCTACCCTCTCCTAGCCTTAATCATAAGTAACCAAACAGAATACAAGAATTTTGGCATTTTTTGCCGTCACTGATTTTTATAAAACTGAGTCTCCCCTTGTGGGGACCAAAAATGTCCTCTCAAGGTCAATATAACATGGCTTTTATCACATTGTGGGGGCATTTGGTCTCCACAATGTAATATATACACAACCACACACACACACACAATATCATACATTACAAGTAATTTAAAGATGCCACTTAACTTCGCATGCATGTCTTGGACTGAGAGGAAACCAGAGTACATAGAGCAGGGGTGGGCATTCTTATCCGCAAAGGGTATGTGTATGCTGGTTTTCGCTGCAACTCTCTAATTAGGTTACTAATTAGAGGGACTGATTGGACGAAGAGTCGTCACACCTGGGTTTGAACAGCTGACCTTTGTGTTCTCCCGAAAACCTGCATCTACACCGGCCCTTTGCGGATAAGATTGCCAGCCCCTGACATAGAGGAAACCCACACAAAATGGGGAAAACGTGCAAACCTCACACACAGTGGAGGTTATACTCTAACCCCCCAACCTGGAGATGTGAAGCAACAGCACTACCTACTGGACCACGGTAGCATGCCTGGTGCAGAACACAATCTTCTAAATATGATACGAGCATTTGGCTCTGGTGTAAGTGTATGGCTAAGCACCAGGGTTAGAGTGTGAACAGGAATGGCGTGCTCAGTCAAAATAAATCACAAGTGAAGGTGGGAGGCCAGGTCGTCTGGTGAGTACCGTGGAAATCCTGTGGTTGCTGAAATGAGTTAAAGTGCATGATATATTTCAGCTCTACTGTGTGAGCCACGCTTTCCCCAAGGATGCCGAATCCCGAGGTTAGCAGCTTAAGTTAACGATGCGTGCAGTATTGTTTTTAGTTTGGTATGAAATGGATATGTAAGTATGCCTAGTGCTGAAAACTCCCCGAATGGTGGGGGGGGGGGGGCTCTGGAAGCATGTCGGCCAAGGCTGACCTCAGCAGGCCTTGTAGACACCTTCCTGACAGTTTCCTTCATACATGCTCCAGCACTGTGCCGCCATATTTATTTTATATATATACTATTTACTGTATGTATGCTCCATATGCCATTCATTTATAGACTTCATGTATGCATGAACGACAAGCAAGAGGCAGATGCGCACAATTTTCTATTTATAATGTTGATGGATTTTTAGCAAAGGCGCATATTTATGATGTAAGTATTGAAAGTCCCTGGTGTTTGTGTATAAACAGCAGGGGCGGGTCCTGGCCGGGCGGAGCCAATAAATCTGTACAGAGCCGGCTCACACCGCAGCCGGGGTGCCATGCACGCCTGATCCGCCACTGGTGGAGACCATATAAAGCAGACAACATTTCTCCCATAGACTCTGTAGACAAAGAATCCTGGCCTCATGAGTAATCAAGCAATAATGACTGTTAATGCAGGAAACCAAATGTAGTAGATTTGGTGCAGATGGCACATTTCTCAAAACAATGAAACTCCACATTTTGGTCAGTTTAACTGTACAGTATAACATGTGTTGTGATCTAAATAATTTCTTTTTTTGAAAAAGGTAATATTACTGACTCATCTGGTTGTAAGTCGGGATACTGGATATTACATGTGCAGATTTCGTTCTCCTCTCTCACAAGGCTTTGTGTCCCATATATATCCCATATTATATATTTTAATTATCTTGTGAACCCCATTCCAGTATCTCTTTTTTGCCAAAAAAATAATCATCGTTTCTATAGTGGCACTTGTGACATGTGTGTCCTTATTTGTCAATTTCTCGATGGAACTTGTAAGATGTTTGGAACATATTATCAGTAGTACTTCTATGAAGCACATATAAAATGAAACCATAAGGAAACTTTATTTAAAAAGGAATTACCTTCCACAAAAGGAATAAAACATTATTATGGTAAAGTACTGCTTGAAGTCAGTAATACTGGTGTTATTTCAATCACAAAAATTATATATATGTACATCATAGGCTACCAGAATGCTCAAATTATCTTAAAGGGCGATACAAAATGTAATGTACAGAAATATTTTGCAGCTGAACATCACCTCCCAGTGATAGTTTGTGTAAACTATGAAAAAAAAATGTACTTGCAAAGTGTGAGTTGTCTCTTCCCAGCCAAGAAAAAGAAGAACTGTACAGTAACTTCTCATTCTACATAGTGTCAGTGTTTGTGATACATAAACATTCATGAGTCACAGGCTACTACATTAGACGCTGTTTCCTAGCCGCTTGTAGGTCACGGCGCAGTAAGTTCTGAGGCTGCTGCCACCGGCAGTGCTGTCTAAGCAGCCCTGGCGAGGTCCGGCCACACGTTTCCCAGCAGATGTTTCAGCATCTGTAATAAATGGTCTGGCAGCTCGATCGCCATATTTGTAGCAGAGCTGTGGACTGTGGTCCTTATGCTTTAAGAAATCACCCCTTCTGGAAGGAAGGTGGGGCAATTGGCCACGGAATGCACAACGTTGTGGGGAACTACACGTTCAGAACCAGTGTGATTAGGGTTCGGAAAACAATGACAAGAGATTGAATAGCAGAGGTGGAAGTGCACGTGTCTCGCGGTGAAGCCCTTCCCTGTCACCAACATGTGTCACATGAGCACACAGTGTTTTCTGATTCATCGGATGATTCTGCGCTGGATGTTTGACTAGATTTGCTCTGTGCTGATGTGTTTCCTCAGTGATCTGTGCTTCAGGCCGCGAGACGGGGGCACTGCTGTGGGTCTCCAAAAAACACAGTACGGCATGGTACACCTCGCAAGTCTCTCAGCATCTACCATGAGTCCATACCACATGATCACAGTTATTCCAACACTATATAAACATTCCAAGAATGCCACTTTTACCAAGAGGAATATATTGGCAGCTATCAGCAAGAGTTTTCCTGCAGTGTTATCTTAAACGTCGATGAGGAGAATCTCTAAAGACGGCACATATGGCTTTGTGGAGTGTCAGAGTGTCCCCTTGTGCCTAACTTGCCTAATCTGCAGGCAGAGATGAGCATTAGCACAGGTCGTCACATGCAGGTGACCTCCGCGACCCCTTCATCCTGTTCGAACCCACCCTCGTCGAGCTGGGATAGGACGCTGGGGTAACCGACGCCAAAGACTGGGAACACCCCAATGCCAGCGGTGCAAAAGGGCTGCTCATTTGGCTCCACGGAGCGGTTGGATGTCTCAGCGTGTGGAGATCCAGCCTGTGTGAAAAGGAAGACTTCTTCTGCTCAGGTGACATCAGCTCAGTCTTACGTCATCGTCATGGTAACACAGGGGAAAACTGCACATCATTATGACGACACTAACGTGCAATTTGTCTTAGTCAAACCTCTTTACAGTTTTAAAAATTTATAGTTCAGTCTCAGCTCTGAAGAAAGAATTAAATTCAATTTTCATAGAGACAGAAATCTGTTGCGATATGAAAGTTCCTTAAGCAGGGACGTACTGAAAGAAATGTTTTTAAATTTATGGGGTCAATCAGTTGCCCAACTGCAACCAAACCATACAGGTACTTTCATTTGATTTTGGATTCCCGTGTCATTATGCTGACTGCGGGCAGGATTATAAGTATGGACTTGTGGCGTTACTAAAAAATATTGCCGCTTTGTACGGCGAATGCATACATGCATACACGTTATTGATTGGATTATTGAAGGCAATAGAAGGGCAAAGACAATATGCGCACCTCGCAACCTCTGACGAGCTGCATACTTGTGTGACAGCATAAGATATGACAGAGGAGCCGTGGGTGACAGGAGGGTGACTAACGCGGGTGACAGGAGCTGCTCGTCTCACCTGGCTGCGCTGCTGCGTGGCTCTAGCTTTGACCGGCCGCTGGAGAAACACCACCTGCTTGGTGGCCAGATTCCCGTCACTGAAAAACAAACGCACAGTCAACCAGACATCAGCACGGCCCGGCGTGTCTGCGGGGGGCCCGGCGTGTCTGCGGGGGGCGTCACCTGTCATGGCGAATGATTGGAGTTGGCAAGACGCAGGTGAGCAGCCAGCCGAATTCGGCCAGCGTGTGGAGGAGTGGCCCGTAGTCAGTCTTCACGTTGTTACCCTGAGGGTGACACCAGCGCAGGAGAGAGTCAGCGCATCACATCACAGACAAGCTGTAGGTGGGGTGGCAAAGCAGCCGTTAGTGAATATACAGCGGTCCCTCGTTAATCGCGGGACTTTTACCCGCAATAGGCAGAATCTGCGAAGTAGTCAGCTTTATTTTTTACAATTATTATAGATGTTTAAGGCTGTAAAACCCCTAACTACACACATCATACACTTTTCTTAGCATCTTCTTTTGCCTTTTGGGTGCTACCGCAGGTGCCTTTGACGGTGCAAAACGTTTCGTCGACATTGTTGGGTTTGTTGGGGAGAAAACTTACAGACATACAGCACAGCACCTCAGTCACACTGCTATAGCGATCGAAGATTTATGTGAATTTGACAAGCTGAGTGCATTCTGTACTGTACGGGAGAGACGGCGCAGAGGAGATTGAATGACAATGGTCTACAGCCGATCAGGACCCAGAACACAATGAGCTGAAAAAAAAAAAAAAAAAAAGCATGCAAAATTGCACAAAAAAAAAATCCGCGAAACTGTGAGTGCGTGAAAGGTGAACTGCGTTATAGCGAGGGACCACTGTACATCTATATAGTGCTATATGTAATGCAGATTTAATAATATGTACATATTTAATGTCCAGAAGGACTTGTTGGCTGAATGTCATTTTTGTATGACTGTACTGAATAAAACAGTTTGAATTGAAACTACTAGGTAGATTATCATGAATTTACAAGATCTAGATCAGGGGTCTCCATCTCCATCCTGGAGAGCTACTGTCCAGTAGGGTCTCTACTCTACCTGGCTTCTGTTGAGCCACACGTGTTCCTGGAGTTTACCTGAGAACATGTACCCCTGTCCCCTCCTCTAGACAGACACCGGGCCTCGTGAAGGACACGGGTCATGAGACAAACCTGTACAACGCACGTCCCATGCCTGTTCCTGCATACCCCCTACCTCAATGACAGTCCACTGTTCCACGACAATGGTGTCGTTGGCCGGAGGACTGGTATTCCGCTCCTCATACACAAACAGGCCCTCCAGAGACCTGGGCACAGGCTCTCCTAGAGAAGAACGGGATTATCAGGCAGGAGTAACGCCCCCAGGGACATATTCACTGGTTGAATAAGTGGAGCTGTGTCAAAATACTGAATCCAAGAGAACTGCAGTTAAAACCCTGATACGATGGAGTAGCCTACCTTAAATACCCAGCCTTAGAAAAGCTTCACAGAAAAAGTGTTAATTGCAAAGGAAAATTTGTGAAACTAACTTCCGTGAGATGCATGGCTTTTGACTGCAGAAATTAGCACCCCAGAGGAAACCCACACTAACACAGACAGGGTTTGGAGAAAATGCAAAACAACCGAATGTCCAGAACAACATTTACGAGTGTCACACCCTACCACAACCAATTTTACCAACGATTTTCTATATGCGTTATTTTTGGGGGGCTTGTATCATTTTACAGGAATCCAGGGCAAAGTTTCCATAATGGAATCAAAACACTTGGAAGACATATCAAAAAAGAAATCTGTTCGTGTCAATACATGTACTTGGTTACCAATCAGATCATAGCAGTACCTTTGGGAATATCCCAGTAAACAAAGGAGTCCACCAATGACCAGCCCTTGCGGTAGTATGCAGCAGTAAGCTCCAGCCAATCAGCTTCTAAGGCACTGATGACTTGGCCCTTCCGTGACACGCGCATGGACAATGCACCCTGGTGGTAGCAGCAGGCCAGGGCACCCAGGGGAGCACAGCCTGGTGCCCAGGAGTGGAAAAACACCAGCAGCTGGAGGTCTGTGAAATAACCTTTCATGTCAGTCTTTGATGGGAAGGATGCACCATTCTGGTTATGGTTGACCAGTAGAGGCACCTAGTCAGTGTAAGATTTACAAAGATCATGCCCACATTTTTATTTGCATGCATTTGCCCCATTGTGGGGTCGTACCAGGGCTGTAGAGTGACTCCTCCTGGTCCCTGACTTGAGGTGGAGTGCAAGGTGGGGTCCTCGGTGGGGACCGGCAGCTCCGCCTTGGGCTGGGCATCCTCCCATTGCTCCTGAGGATGTCGGATCTGACGTGTTGCAACACGGAACCCACGAACCTCACGCCCCCCTGGGCACTGCTATTCACCTGGGAAAGTTTGACCGTTATTGGCGGATTGTCGGGAGCGGCTCTGGGCCAACGCCAGCTGGCAGGACGTGCCCGGCACATGGGGCAACTTTCATGCAACAATAAAAATAAAGAACACTGCATGTTGGCCCCCGAATAATTATAAATACGACTGCTACTTCCATACCAGCACGCGAAAATGAGCCTCGCTTCCACGGGATGTGAAAATAATCATTACAAAATGGTCCCTTGCTGAAATGGCGAAGGTCAGATTTAATTAAGGAAATAATTAATAATAAATTAAATATAACTGATTACTTAAATATAAATTACTTTATAATAATAAATTATAATTATAAATGATATAATAAGTATGATAAAATATTTATAATGTAATAATTAAAGTAATTGCCCAAGTCTCAGAATTTTTTCAGAAAATCATATAGAGACCCCTCCCAATTATTTGCTGACTCCCACCGGGGTTCGCGACCCATAGTCCAGAGGCTCAGTGTAAGGAAACTGAACCAATGCGAGTCTGACTGCACCACACTGCACAGGCTTAAAGGATGGACATGATGAGGCATGAACATTCCAGTGGGCGGGACAGAGAGACACACGCACATCTACATGTACATGTACATACAGCCACACCCGCACAATGCAGACAGAGCCACCTACCCTGTCAATGAGTGGGCGGGACAGAGACACACACACACACACACACACACACACACACACACACGTACATGTACATACAGCCACACAATGCAGACAGAGCCACCTACCCTGTCAATGAGCGCTCGCACCGTGTCCTCCGTCAGGGAGTCTCCTGGCAGGGGCCACATCTCCACTCTCAGCACAGGGACGCTGCGATCCAGGGTCACCGCCTGCTTGCTGGGCGGACAAACAGATGCTGTTCTATTACCTCCAGATCTACGGCTTACACCAGGGGTGGCCAATCTGGTCCCCAAAGGGCCAGTGTGTATGCATTTTTTTGGGATAACCTTTAGGTCAGCTGTTAAAACCCAGGTGTGAGGGCTCTTCTTCCAATCTAATGGATTGTTAACGATAAAGTTAACCGAGAGAGCAGGGGGGGGGTGCATTTTTTCAAGCATATTCAGAAAATAGCCTTGCAACCGCACCCAATTATTTACTGGCCCACAGTTTGAGGACCACTGGTTTAGATTAGGGACATTCTGAACTCCTTTTGGCAGTACAGACCCCAGATAAAACAGGACCCTCAAACAAAGTGCAGCACACTGGTTAATGTGGATATATGGCTTTTCTTATGTCACACTGGCCAGGGTACGGCCCTCCACAGGACACACTGGGGCACCAACAGGCACAGGAAGATATACCGGGGGGTGCAGATAGGCCACAAGGAGACCAGCTTCCGTAAGCCGCGAGGAGGAAAAGGCTCAAGATTAAATGCCACATACAAAAAACACCGGAGAAACCTGGAATTAAATGTCACAGTCTGGTCATTTTTAGAAATTATTACTGCAGCTTTTAAGCAAACGGAGAAAGTAGAGAAAACCTTAAACCTAAACCCAACTCCAACATGCCGTGTCTGTAAAGGGTTTATACCTGAACCATATATTTCAGCAGTGCACTGATGCTCCTTTAACTTCAGAGACCGTCGTGGTTGAGAATATAGCTTGACATTTCAAGCACTCCTGGGGGCCACCTGGTGGTGTGGGGGCCCCAGCCTCGGGCTGGCTCTGGGTGTGGTTGTTCAATGTGAAGCGCTAGGACAACGAAGAGGCTAACGCAGACAGAGCGGTACCTGGAGCGCAGACGGGCCAGCACGGCCCGATACAGCAGGCTGCAGGGCAGAGAGCGACTCCGGCCGACAGACAGGATGATGGGGTGCAGGGCAGCCAGCGTGTAGCCCTGCGTGTAGTAGGGTAACAGGGCCTGGGGCAGCTCGAAGAGGGAGGTCAGGCCCTGCACGGTGGGTCGGCTGCCTGGACGTTCAGAGACACAGAAAGCATTACAAGCTGCCTGCCCCCTCCTGCATGACAGACAACGCATTTACACAGACACTCAGATGGTACTGCATCAATTCATTGTTAGTGTTTCACATAGAGTAGTGTGCTATTTACCCGAGTAGTGCGTAGCAAGGGTACGTGTTCTCAGAACAAAAATCAATTTAAGATTAGAACATATGAAAATTTATAGTTACACAACAAAAAACTAAACCTCTCCTCAGGAGCACCTCACCCGGTCCATGTATTTGTTAAATATTCACCACTTGCTCACTAAATGAATAGAATTTGTTTAAAAAAAATAAATCAATGAGGTAAGCTAGTGTTCGAGTCAAAAATACATGGGCGTTTTGGATTGTTGCTGCTGCAAATACTGTGGCCACTTTCGGAGAGGGTTTGAAACGGCTAAGCTGCCACACTCTGACGGACATGATATCAGTTTTACACCAACATGAAGATCATTTGAAGACCATTTTCTTAGACTGCCCAAGACTTTTGCCAAGTACTGTGTGTAAGGCTAATGTTTTATTATTAACTTCTGAATATACCACTGGTTAGTTAGAAGCTGGGTGATAGATGGATGGATGTCAGCAAACTGATGCCCTCCTCCCCAATTGCTCTGGGGCGTGGGACACTGGCTGACCTGTGCTCTGAACCCAAAACTGACTCTCACCTACACATGTGCGTGTGCGTCCCACGGAGAGTAAGATGGGATTGGCGAAAAGGCAATTTCTCACAAAGATTAATTAAGAATTATTTTTTCATACGGGTAAAGACATAGCTTCAAAGAATAATTGTCGCACTACTTCTGGACATTCTCACTACTTTCTCCTTTGAAATGTACCAACATAATCGTTTGCCAGTTTGTCAGATAACGAGATGTGTATAATGGGGTTTAATTTCTAACAGAAAAAAATGAAATTATCCAGCAACACAATTAACGCAAATCAGCGAACGCTTTTTCACATCTGCGGCCGTAGCTGTGCAGCTGAGCCCTGCCACGCCCCAGCCTCTGTCAGCCCGCACCCCAGCTTGTTAGAAGCCCGCTATGCCATTTAGTGTTTACCAGCTGCTCTTCAAACCTTTACTGAAGGAATTATTCAAACAGTAAATCAGCATGGTACATCACCCAGGGCCTAGTTAAAATATTCTGCTGAACATAAACATATGCATATACAGAGTATGTCATCGCACACACACACACACACACACACAGTGTGAGTGTTGGACTACCAGCACAAACGGATAAGTAGCAGCTTTGGAAGAATCTAGAATTGGCAAATGGCCAATATTTTGCTTACAATTCTGTCAGGGATTTCTTCACCTCACAAACCCCAAACACTCCCCAATACACACACACACAAACACTTTCTTTGCCTGTTTTAATGGACTGGGGCTCACACTGAAGTACTGGCCAGCGGCCAGGCAGCTCAGACAAACATATGTATTCACACAGTCCTGCACACAGATATCCTTCTCTCTAGAGCACTGCAAACTTCTGTAATATATTTTTTATTTGTAGCAACAAGAAAAAGAAAAAATGCTGGCAATCCTAAATTGCTTCATTTTGCTTTTTCCATCAGTCATTGAATGGTTGCAGGAACGATTTTGGAAACCTGTCCAGACTACATTATGGCCCAATATAGTGCCTGTGAGTACTGTACGTCGTATACGAGCATGTAAGGCTGGCAGATTCTGGTGTCGAAGTGCTAATCCCAGTACTTTGTTTCCCAACTACTTAGATTAGCACTTCCAGGATTATCCTCTTATTTTTTTTATTAAAAAATACATTTGCCAACAGAGTTTTTAGACAGATGGTATTCTTAGCCCAGGTTCTATTGGACCAATATCAGAATGTGTTCTGATGGAGACTTCTGAGCAGTTATGTGCGTCGCTCTGACTAAGGGTGTCTGCCAAATGGAGTAAGTGTAAGATTATCTGTAAACACATACTGGAATGCATAAAGGCTGAATATTGTTTTGGATAACAGCGGCCATTGTATTAAAATAATATTGCTCAAAAAAATCAAAAGTACAAAACACAATGATGAAAATGGCGATAACAGCCAGACACACAGACAGACAAACACAGACACAGATAGCCAATCAGACAGCCAGACACACACACACACAGACAGAGACAGACAGCCAGCCAGCCAATCAGACAGGTAGACACACACAGACAGACAGACAGATACACACACACACACACACACAAAGACACAGACAAACACACAGACAGACAGACACCCACCCCATGTCCTGCCTGTGTGTGACTGTCCCCTAACGCAGCATGTGTCATCACACCTGGTCTGACGGGAAGCTGGGGAGTCCCTGGAGTGCTTCCCGTCCGCACTCAGGCTCCTATGTGACACAAATTGCGAGAGGCTGGTGCCTTTGTCCCCTGCGTTCCTCCCCACTTTCAGCTGGCAAACGCCCACCCCCAATCGCCAATCAGTAGGCCCCACAATCCCACACTTCTAACAAGCAGCACACTGAGCTCTCTGTTCCCCGAGAAAAAACAGAAAGAAGATGAAGGAGGGATAAAGGAGGTGAGGAAATGAAGGGCAGGGAAGGGACGAGTGAGAAAATGCTGGAGTGAGATGTTGAATTCCAAAGCAGATGGGAGAGACACCCAACTGTGGGAAGGTGATATGGGACAGGAGCACACTCCGTGATGTAGCTTAAGTCAGCTACTGTCAAGATACAACAAAACACACTGCTTTGTCAAACCAGCCAAGCTGATCTCAGCTCAAACCTAGCTGAACAAAATTTAATTGGACACAACTCCAGTGTTAAAGTCATGTTCCCATTCATTGAGAAAATGTAACCAGGATACAATAATAACCTACTTACAGGCAGATGCTTTGGTATGTCACAGCTGATCTTTGTAATACTTTACAAATATGTTGCATAAAAAGAGAAATCAAGTCAATCACCTTAATTTAGTAATAATGTGATTTTTTTAGCCAGTAATAAAAAATGAATATATTTAACACAAACATTACAGAACATTAAAGGACTTGAAAAAAGAATAGTCGTGTTTAAAAATACTGGAATGGAACCTTAGGCTAGAAGGCTGAAACTGGAAAGCCACATGATTAATGGTCCCGCTGTCGAGCTTTAACCCAAGCCTTTATATGTACCCGACAAAAATACCGACACCGGGTTACCCTCCGATTACCGATAATATCGTCTTTTTGCAGACGCCCACATAATCCCAGGTACGTGCATGTGCTTCCTGGCAAACACTCTCTTGACATCTCCCAGTGTGGCCAAACACACTTCCAGTTGAGTCACCAGAACCATACAGACGAACTGAAATCTATTGAAAAGAAAAATCTGCTAATCTCTGTTGTGATGCGCTTCCCCAGTCCGCATCATTACCTCTCTGCTTAATCAACACTGCTGTGTTTGGCCAGCAGCAGAAAGGGTACATACAGTATACGTAAGTATGATTATAGTAGGCTCATTTACGTGTAAGGAATAGCTCTGTTACCCTCTAAATAGGCTGTAGGGTTTGCAAACTGCCCCAAAGCTTTTGATGCAGCTAATTATGGTTTTATAGTGGAATAATATAGACATGCCTTGAGCGTTATGCCAGATGCGTGAGAGTTGGCAACTTTGATAACCAGCAGCTGTGCTTCAGCACTGATAGCACATATGAACGCAGGCATTAAGATGTAGTTTACATTCTTTGAATGAGACATGATTGCACGGATAGGCGCACCTTCATGCGCATCTGATAGCCAGCGTGCAGCCGGCTTGCTCACCTTCCAGGCTGAAATCCAGCAGCACGTACTCGTACGCCGCCTCGCTTTTGGTCTCCACCTGCGCTCGCTTCAGACTCGAGTAGATCTTGCCGGGGCTGCTGTCCTCCGGGTCCTCCAGCTTCCTCAGCCCGCACCCCATGCTGACTCACTCACTGCCGGACCAGCTGACTCGGGCCGCAGCCGGGAGACGGAGACGCCGCTCCGTTAGTGCGACCGGCGCTCCATCCTGCCGGCGGGCTCCGGAATCTTTACCGTATATTACCGAGGTAATATAATAAATTCACGGCTGCTGGTTTCTTGAGATAGGGGGGAAAAAAGTCAAACTTTTTTTGCTGTTTTGTTGTTGTAGTGACAAACTTCTCGTTCGTGTGAATTGCTGGCTTCGGCAGGAAGAGCTGCGATCTATTCAGAAGAATTAAGAGAAGGCAGAAGAAGATCCTCCGCCGTGCTTTTAGAGGGGGGTGGCCGATGGAAGTTGGAAGCGAAGCCAGTCGAGATCCTGGGGAGGAGAAGGGAAGGGAAGGGGGAGGAGGCCGGTGGATCTGGGGGCCGTGACTGGACTGCAGAGGGAAAGGGGAGTGGGGGCACGACCGACTGCCACCCAGAAAGGGTGTCGAGTCAAAGACTGCCGAGTTTTTTTTTTTCTCCCAAGGAGGAAATGTTGCTTGGGAGGCAATGGATGGGGCTTGTGTGAGAAGCGGCTCACGCCTGGAGGGAGAGAGCGGGAGTGAGGGAGAGAGGGGGGGGGGGGGGGGGGGGGGCTGGAGGGCTACGACGGAGAGTAGGAGCCCCAATGTGCAAAGAGAGGACTTGTGTGGCAAACATTTTTTGAGCACTTTTTATAAGTGATAGTCCTACACTTTCCAACAAAGGGGGGGGGGGTGATACCTGTGAGCCAAAACACGACCCAATATTGCTGTTTTAGCCACCTCATTCCCCTTTTTTTTTTTTTTTTTCATTTTAATCTTATATTTTTCTCTCAAGTTACCACTTCTGGTCCAAAATGGGATGAAAACCAAAAGTTGTTTATCATTTCACTCCAATACGTCTTTGATAAACATTTCCATTTTGTTAAATGAATCAACAGAAATCCGGGAATGTGCAGAATGCACTAGTGATTCATGGTTCGGTGATTATTCACCTACCGTGTGAGTCAATAAGTCTTGAACTGGGCGTCTCATGCGCATCTCTACCCAACGCCAAAGCATTTCCTGAACTCCAGGGTTAATGCATCCCAGCCCAGTTTACAACCGAAGAGTGCTACTGCGTTCCGCTGCTCCAGTCCTAGCGTTCACTCCTTACGTTGGGCATGAGACACGAGCAGGATAAACCCAGGACACGACAACTCACCCCGGAAGCCTGCTCATCAGTCTGTCCGGGGTTTGACAACAAACAACTTATGTGTGGCCCCCACTCTTCAATTAACCGTTAGTCACGCTCAGTCACATTTACAGATTATGGCCCCCCTGTATGGCACACCTGCAAATTAATTTGGAATCGTAATTGTATATTGATATGAAGCCGATGCCGCAGGAGCTGGGGGCTTCAGTGGGTGGGGGGTGTCTGCCTGTGTTTTTGTCGCTTTGCTCTTTGGTCCTAACAGAAATGAAAGTGCATGTGTCATTTTTCATCACAGTTTGGCGATACGGGAGACTGGTCGCTACCCGGGAGTCTTTGAGGGTGATGGTACCCTCAGAAGGCCAGCCGGCCAGAGGCAGGGCCAAGGTGACCTTCTGTAATCTTCCCCCTCCTTTGACGCGGGAGCAATTTTGGCATGCCGCAGGGAAGGCACACCTCCAGCGGTAGTGGCAAGGGACCCCACAGGAGCCTGATGCTCTGCCCCCTTTCCCCCTGACCCCCCACCCCACACAGCATGAAGCGACATGAATCGGGCGCCTCTCCTCACGCCTCGTCCATGATTCAGATTTGTAAACACGACCAACATCTGGCTCTCGCAGATGTGCCGCTAATTGAATCCCTCCTCCATACAGGACATGCTGTCACTCTCACACGAGCCGAAGAGTCCCAGACACCAATTTCCCGCTCCGTGCCGGGATAATAAGCTCCCCTGCTGTCGATGTTAGGACTCCCTGAGGTGTAAAGAACATGGAGTCATGTGATGCCACTGCCATCGATCTCCCTGAGACTTTATGTCCGCTGCTTGTATGTCACACACAGATATGTGCATCGGATCCGATGCCCATCTTTGCTGAGAACAGTCCGACTTACAACTAAAAAATGATGTAGGCAACTTATATAAAGTGAACCTGATGGACACCTTTGGTCATCAGAAACATTTAACATTTACAGATGGTGTCACACACATTTCTTAGTTTGATTTCATCAAGACACAAACCTAGATTGTTCTAAAATTTAAGAAAAAAAAATTACCATCTAGGACACCAAATTACTACTAGCATAATTATTATAGTGTTAATTTCTACGTGCATTGTGTTGTGTTCCTAGCAAGTTTCATTTTGCTAAATCAAGTCACTGGATGTGCATGTCTCATTGGTTAAGCAGCAAGCCCACAGCACCGAACAATAAGCACCCGCTCCAGCTGATCGGCATGTTCTGCTGACAGCAATGGGAGGCGTGCATCTGTGAAATTGAATCATGGCAAATGGGTAAATTAGCATTGCTGTTTTTGGGGATATGGCCGGTCACACTGACTTGGATGATGGTGGGGAAAACATCCATCCTCCCCAAAAGAGAGCAATACTGAAATCTCTCCTTCACATCCCATAAAAAATCAGTAACTCCTTCACATCCCTCTTAAATTCACTGACTCCTTCACATCCCACGTAAAACCACTGACTCCTTCACATTCCAAAAAAAACCACTGACTCCTTCACATCCCACATAAAACCAGTGACTCCTTAACATCCCTATTAAAATTACTGACTCCTTCATATCCCACATAAACCCACTCACTCCTTCACATCCCACATAAAATCAATGACTCCTTCACATCCCACATAAAATCAATGACTCCTCCACATCCCATATATTAGTGATTGGTACCAACTGTCCTGTCACTGGCCTCAAACTCATGGAGAGTTTTTAAGTCACATGCATATTCGTGTAAAAAAACACTAGAACGTTATCACAGTTAAGAATGAGCTGTGAGAATCATGCTGCCGTTCAGGCCTGTGCATGAAGGGAAGAGGCTAACGAGTTCACTCTACATTAGTTTAAATCTGGATTCTGTAGGCACCATCCATCTCACTGAAAGCAGACTCGCCGTTTATCCTAAAGCAAGGCCCGCTCTTCTATTTCCCATTCAAGCAGAAGGCCAACGTTTGGTCTTCCACTGTCGCTCTGCAGTGGGACGCCGCTGTGGATTTCACACACCACTGTCCCTGCAATTACCCAGGGAACATTTCTGTTAAGAACCTTTCCTGTTTAGGAAACTGGCTGATGACTGTGCACCAAGCTGCCCCGGTGGTCTGTTTATGAAGCGTGCATGCACGGTAAACACGGCTCCTGCGGCAGGATTACCCTCCCTAAACAAATTTGGTTTCCCTCACCTTGTTAGATATTAATTAGAAATTCATTTCAGCCGCCTCCAGCGCATAGCAGAAACCTCTGGCCCTTGTGATAACCACTCAGGGACAAAACAGACAGACATGCAGTCTTCTGCCAAACCTGCTTTGAGAAATCTACCTCTCTCATATTGTCCATCGCCTTTCACACTTTGCTAACAGGAACAATGTACACTCACCTAGAGGATTATTAGGAACACCATGCTAATACTGTGTTTGACCCCCTTTCGCCTTCAGAACTGCCCTAATTCTACGTGGCATTGATTCAAAAGGTGCTGAAAGCATTCTTTAGAAATGTTGGCCCATATTGATAGGATAGCATCTTGCAGTTGATGGAGATTTGT
>JAODKM010000034.1:16520297-16534781 GCA_026780845.1 Petrocephalus sullivani
GGGGGGGGGGGGGGGGTGGGGGGGGGGAGGGGGACGGGGGGGAGGGGAAAGGGGGGGGGGGTAGGGAAAGGGGGGGGGGGGGAAAAGCACCGTGGGGGCCCCCCCCCCCCCCCCCCACACACTGATGGCCTATCAGGGTGTGCTGGATAGAGACCTGAGCGTGTTGCTCACCCCTGTCATGTGGGCACATGCAGTCCGGTTTCAGTGCTTTTCTGCCTATCAAATACGCTTCTCCTTTGTGGCTGGGGACACTTTTCTTAATAACTTAGTTACTATTCAAGTGTATGAAATACATGAGCCGTCATGATTGATTACCGATGAACAAACATGGGCTCAACGCTTTGTTACAGGCTAATTAAAGCATTTAAACAAGAGAACGCTGCTACACTATGTGTCCCCTCTCAGCTAGTGACATTTCCCCTGGTTCCATTTGTCTCCTCCTCTGTGTTTCTTGCCCCCCCCCCCCATGGCCTCCCGACTGGCTTTTTCAGGACCTGTCCGTCCACAAAGCGGGAGGGAGGAAGAAGACGGTGTCTTTCAGCAGCACGCCTTCCGAGCGCAAGGTGAGTAGCGCCTCTGACTGCCTGGCCTTCATGCAGGGCGGCTGCGAGCTCCGGAAGGTCCGGCCCAATTCGCGCATCTACTACCGCTTCTACACCCTGGACCCGGCGCTGACCTGCCTGCGCTGGGAACCCTCCAAGAAGGAGAGTGAGCGGGCCCGCCTGGACGTGGACGCCATCTGCGAGGTGCGTGCCGGGAAGTGCACCGACACGTTCCGCCGCAGCGGCACTGCTGAGTGCCTGCCCGAGGAGGCCTGCTTCTCCATCATCCATGGCGACGGCTACCAGTCCCTGGATCTGGTGGCACTTTCTCCCGAAGTCGCCAACATCTGGGTGACGGGCCTGCGCCACCTGATAACGTACCCGGGCTCCGTCCGCGGCAGCGTCGACGAGGGTAGCCTGGGGAACCGACTGCGCCGCGGCTGGCTGGCCGCGGAGTTCGGCAAGGACGACGAGGACGGTCACGGGGTGGTGTCTGAGGACGTGGCGGTGGCCGCCTTCTGTAGGCTGTGTCCCGGCATCAAGGAGGCCAAGGTGGGAAGACACTCTCAAGCTGCCTGCCTTTACATCTGTCAGCATGACCTCCAAAGGCAAACAAGTATCTTTAGACATAGAAACCATGGATATCATTTTAACTGCTGGCCTAATAAGATGCTGGGATGTGATTCTCAGTCTGCTGCACACTGCTTGTACACAAGATCATGGGCGTAAATTGTAACCCCCCCAATTATCAAAACCAGCTAATACAACCCCCCCCAAAATGGGTGAATACCTCAACCCCTCCAATGCTTAATGCAAAATTATCTCCGCAGGATGAATAAAACGGGTGTGACCTTAACTGCCCCGTCCTGCTCATTTTATCTCCCTCACTGTTTTCCGTCTCTCCCATCACTCCCTAACATCCCCAGGTACGACTCAGGTTTAAGGAAATCCAGCGCATTAAAGAGAAGCTGACCTCCCACGTGACCCTGGAGGAGTTCCAGGAAGTCTACTGTGAGCTTTGCACCCGTCCTGATGTCTACTTCCTGCTGGTGCAGCTGGCCCAGGACCGGGAGTGCCTGGATGCTCAGGCTCTGCGCGCCTTCCTGGAGACGGAGCAGGGGCTCCGCCTTGCCACTGCCGAGGGCTGCCTGGACATAGTGCGGCGCTTTGAGCCGTCGGCCTGGGGACGAGAGCAGGGCCTGCTCGGCCTGGACGGCTTTGCCCGCTACCTGCAGTCAGCTGAGTGCCAGCTTTCTGACCCCAGACACCAGCAGGTGTGCCAGGATATGTGCCAGCCGCTCACACACTACTACATCAGCTCGTCCTCCCGTTCCTACCTGTCTGAGGAGCGGGGGCATGCTGACCTGAGGGCTCTGCAGAGTGCTCTGCAGGCTGGGTGCCGATGCCTGGAGCTGGCGGTGACAGATGGGCCTAGAGGTGAGCCGCTGTTGGCTGTAGAGACAGATCTGGGCTCTAATGACCCCGACCAAGCCTCTCCAGGGCCTGTTACCACCCGTGCCGCCCTTGAAATGATCGACGAGTTTGCGTTCGTGGCCTCCCCCTACCCTCTACTGCTCTGCTTGTGCCAGTGCTGCTCCCCAGACCAGCAGAGAGTCCTGGCCGAGGATCTGCGCAAGGTATTTGGCTCTAAACT
This sequence comes from Petrocephalus sullivani, assembly GCA_026780845.1. Lineage (NCBI taxonomy): Eukaryota > Metazoa > Chordata > Actinopteri > Osteoglossiformes > Mormyridae > Petrocephalus > Petrocephalus sullivani. The sequence continues at coordinate 16,522,494 of JAODKM010000034.1, forward strand.
GTATACCGCTCAAGCTCAACAGGCACCTCCGGGTCCAGAAGATGCGTCTCGCCTGCCCACCCCAGAGGAGTTAAAGGGCCGGGTACTGCTGGTGGGTAAGAGGCGGCCCTCCGAAGGGGAGGGCTTAGAGGCGGAGGGGTCAGAGGAGGAAGAGGAGCTAGAGGATGGAGGTGAGGTCACCGACCAGCAGGTGGCGCCCAAACCCCCACAGCCAATGCGGTCGTACGTTTGCAAGGAGCTTTCCCAGCTGCTGGCTATGGGTCACTTTAGTGGCCGCTGCTTTTATAGTCAGCGAGCTTGCTGGGGCGAGAGCCCTACAGCGCCCCCCAATGCCCCCATTTGCCAGGACCCCCCATGCTGGACAGTGTGCTCCATGGGGGAGGATGAGGCAGCCCAGCTGGCTGGCGAGAGCACAGAAGAGCTGGTGGATTTCACCGAGCGCGTGCTGATGCGGGTGTGCCTAAACGCGGAGCGCCCCGACTCTGGCGACACCAACCCCCACCTCTACTGGAAGGCCGGCTGCCAGCTGGTGGCCCTGAGCTGGCAGACACCCGGCACCTCGCTGGACGTCCACAGAGCTCATTTCGCCAAGAATGGCGGCTGTGGCTACCTGCTGCGGCCGGCGGTAACGCGGCCGGCGGGCTGCAAGGCCGCTCCGCCGGGCCGGACGCTGCGCCTCAGGGTTATCAGTGCCCATGGCCTGCCAAAACCGCAGGGCTCAGGCGCCAAGGGGGACATTATCGACCCCTACGTGGTGGTTGAGCTGCACGGTGTGCCTGCTGACTGTGCCGAGGAGCGGACCAGTACCGGCGCCCAGAATCAGGACGACCCACTCTTTGACGAAACCTTTGAATTTCAGGTGAGGTGGGTGCCAGCTGCTCCCTGCCCGCTGGGGGGCCTGTCCCTGTAAGCCCAACAGACAGGCAGTGTGTCTCCTGACAGGTGACGGTGCCGGATCTGGCGGCCCTGCGCTTCATGGTGCTGGATGACGACTACATCACGGACGACTTCATCGGCCAGTACTGCGTGAGCTTCGAGTGTCTGCAGCCCGGTTTCCGCACCGTGCCGCTTCTGGGGCTCGCCGGCCGACCGCTGCCTCACGCCAGCCTTTTCGTCCACGTGGCCATCACTGAGCAGCAAGGCGGCGGTAGGGCCCACAAGGGGGCGCGGCGGGCCCACCAGTCGGTCGCCATGCGCAGCGTGGGCGTCAGGGCTCTGGACGACACCTTCCGCTCCGCGAGCGCACCCCTGGGTGAGGCCACAGACCTGCGGGTATCCACGCAGGTAGGCATGCCACCTGCCGGAATTCCCCCCCACCCTAGAGCAGGAAAGCACATTACTAAAGTCATGCCGCCGGGTTTCATTTTTGCCTATGTTTGACAGAGCGCTGTGGTGGCTTTCAAAGAGCACTGTGGGCTCCCCCTGGAGGGCAGCTTGAAGCAGTGCATCCTGAGCCTGGTGCCCCTTCTGCAGGCCCCTGATGGGATACTAGGGGCCAGTCTGGTGATGAGAGATGGCTACCCCTGCCTAGAGGTGCTGGGAAACCTGACTGAAAGTGCACAGAAGCTTGTGGGCTCCTATAGCACTGTGAGTTACCTGGATGGACATAATATCTGATGTTCTTTCCCTGCTTGAGGCCTATTTGGTTATTCCAAAACAATACAATTATGCAACACTGACCTGAGTCATGCAAACACATTGACATGCACAGTCACATCAAACCGCACTGACATACTCACGCTGATGTAGGCTCATGGTGTGTGAGTTACCAGTTCAGTGCAACCATCTTGAGTTCTGTCTACTCATGTCTCAGATGATCTCAGCGCAAAGACGGCTGATTGAGAATGCGGACAGGGTGCACGAAGAGATCATGCAGGTGTACAAGAAAGGTAAGTGTGTGTGTGCGTGTGTGTGTGTGCGCATGCATGTGTGTGTGCGTGTGTGACATTTTGGTGAAAGAACACAAACTGCCCAAAGACTCCTGATGTCGTATTAGCCAAATATGTATGTCCCAGGGCATACAGGTTGCCAGTCACTACTGATTATTATAACGTTATGGTCACTGACCTATTAATATTCTTAATAATACTGCTGTTTTCTAGAAACTTGCCTTTACAGTACATAGCATTGCACGGCTGCATATAACCGTCTGAAAATATTTTGCTGCTACTAAGTTTCAGATCTCCTAAACTCATTTCTGAAAAGCCTTTGACTCTTTGACGGCATAGAATAAAGCCGGCTTTATTGCTTAAAGTTCACAATTAAAGTAAACAATGCATTTAAATATCTTTCAATTTAAAGTAATGTGGCTCTTGATGGTCCTTCAATAAGTTGTTGTATCTGTTGAGATGAAAGGATGGACCTGTCGACACTCTTGTGGGTTTTAACCATGTGAATCTCACCTACTCATCTACTTCTACATCCAAACCAGTACTAGCCCTCAAAAATACTTGGAATGATTGGCTGATTGGTTGACCTGACACCATCTTACCCAATAGGAATGGAGCTCCATGAGAACCTGTCCAGGCTTGGGGAGAAGGAGGAACTGAAGGGGAGGAAGCAGAGTAAGGCGCTGGAAAGCTCGGCATGGAACATGACCGTGCTGAAGGTGATGGCAAGCTGATGGGCCGAACACCTAAACGCCACTCAGCCTTCACTGATTTGATGCTATTCTCCTGTGATCTTTGCTTATCAGTTTCAGCTCTGCTCTGCTAGTGTCTCCTAACACTTTGCCGTGTCTCGTTTCCTCAGGGACAGTGTGACCTAATCTGCAGTGCCAAGGCAGATGCACTGGATGCCCTGAGAGAGCTGATTCCGGCTTTCGAGGCATGTGGAATGACGGCAAATGCTGAAGCCGTCCAGCGCACTTCCTAAGCCTTACTCTAATGGTGGCCTGTCCAGGAGGGACAGTGCCCAAGAACAATGAATTTCAGCCACCTAGGCCTAAAGGGCAAAAATGACACTAGTCAGCTCAGTGCAGAACAGTGCCCAGATCTGAATGGGAAGGTTACAGGCATCTTCTCAGCTGAATATGGGTGAAAGTAAGCCGGTCATTGCCAACTTTAGATGGTAGAATGGTTGCTTGGCTCGCCTGCCCATTCGGCTGTATTCCCATGACCCGCGAGTTTGTTTGTGAATTAGGGAGATTGGAGCTTTTTCACTTTCATTTATATCCAGCAATGGCTTTTCACACGCAGAGGCCGTGGGAGTTCTGGAGACCTTAAGGGTGCAGTGATGTCAGGCTGCAGTGGCCAGTTCAGCCTTCGGCCATGCCAAGCGAGAGCAGGCATCCATATAAGGAGAGGGAGGTGTTCATACGGCACTCTCTGGGTGCGGCGTGCTGATTAGTCGCAGCTGCTGTTCCCACACTCACACAGTGTATTTAAACTGTATTTTCTCCCCAAGTGCATATGTTTACATTTACATGTATTTGGCAAATGCGTGCAAATAGGCGCGAGATGTGTGACCCTGCTTGTAGAAACCTTCTCATTCACACGGTGTCCTTCCCTTCTCTGCTTAAACCCAGCTCTATTTTCTTATTAATTCTGCGTGCTTTGTCACCCCAGGGAGGTGACTCTCGGCCAGGCAGCCATAACACAGCCCATACATTTCGCTAAACGCCGTCTGCTCTGGATATGACTTTCACTGGTGTGTTTGATAGGCCAGCAGTCTCAGTAAACTTGATAGATCCATCTTCAGCAGTTCTCCAGTGTTTTTCTACGTCTTTGTTCTCAGAGTAACGCCTCTGCTTTTGTACGGCTTGTTTCAGAGTTCATCTTGCTTGTGCCTCCAGCTTCCTGCACAATAAATCAGCGTTCTCTCTCTCTCTCTCTCTCTCTCGTGATTTTCTTGAGTCTCGACCTCCGTCTCTGAGCTCTCCTTCTGTCAGCCATGAAGTTTGGTTCTTGCAAAGAAAAGCTTGTCAGTTTGTTATGCATCTTAAAATGTCATGAGAGGGACTCAGAGACTCAAATGCTGTTAGAGGGGATTTATTGAGGGGATCCAACCAATGGATGATGCACTGGCAAACAAAGGCTCTTGGTCAGGGCTACAGAAGATGAGGAGTCGGTAGCCGGGGGAGTCAGTCAATCAAGCACTTAGAGGACAGCTGGTAGGAGCACTAGGAAGGTCCAAAGGGGGCTTGGGGAGGAGAGAGAAAGAACTAGGGACGGTAAGTAGGGATAGGATGTAATACGGAGAGTACGTCCTCAGTATGCAGCTTGGCAATAGCTCACACCGAGCATCAAAGCTGGTGAGGCTAAGTAGGCTGGAGCAGGTGAGAACACTAATTAGGACCACATCTCGCAATAGTGTCATTTTAGAGTCATTTTCCCCGCATATAACTCTCATCCGCAGCTACCCAGTTTAGTATGAACCCTACATTCCTCAGTATGAGCTCTAGATAATTCATTATGCACTGAGTAGCAGAATTAGAGCCCACTGTGTAGCAGGTAAGGTGCTTGTTGTGGGTGATTAACTTGCAAAGTACAATATAGTATGTCCTGGCTCATGTCCCCTGGACAGCATTGGCCCGGTAAGCTGCATGGTCACTCTGGCTCACTGCGAGCTGCCACCATTGCTGCCCACCAGGCAGAAGGGTAGGATGGGCTTGTCGCAGTATGACTCAGGCATGGAGCTGTTTCTGACTTAAGGACCTTCAGCGAACTTCCCCTTTCAACAGGAAAATGTTTATTAGTATAAAACGGCTCGGGATGTGGCTTGTTGAACGTTTTGTATTATATCAAAATCCCAGAATATATATTAAATGTGACAACTCAATTTTCCACCTCCACATCAATAACCAAATAATCAATAATGAGGAAGAACTAACAGGTGCATGACGGTTACTTCGAAACCCCTGTACCTAGTTAAACTAAATCCTTTAAATTCATGGCTAATACAGTATACTATAAATTAAGAGATTTCCTGTGTTGTCACCATTATACCACAATAGCTTGACGCTGTATGTTACCCTGCAGGAGAGGAGCTGAGCTTTATTTTTAATTCTGATGCAGCTGATGCAAATAAGGGGTGCTTTGGAGCACATTTGTCTAAGGCAGCGTACAAGTAAGGCAGAGAGTATCACAAACATGCCTGCTGTCAAGGTGTCAACTAGACATAAGCTACGCTGAGTTTCCAATGAATGCCCAAGTATACTTGTAAGCAGTAATGGGGTAGGGGTCACATGCGTCTTGAGGCGTTTCTTGAAGTGCTGAGGTGTAGAGATGTGGGCCAGGCAGAAGTTTCACTGTGCACAGCAAATTAACTCTGAATGCACCCCCTGATAACTGCTTGGTTTCTTCATGGTGCGTGCATAGGTCAGCCCAAAGCTTTGTCTTTTGTTCCTCTGTTAAAACACACTCTCTGAAGTTGCACCAAATTTGTGGGCTCTGCTCCGGAGCAGGAAGATGCAAAGGAGAAGTAGGATCACAACTGCCTTTCACAATATGAGGCAGGAACTCACAATTTCAGATGCCAAAAACCGCACCAAAGAACGCACAAAGTAACATCGTTTTCAATCTTTTTTTCATTTTTATCAAACTGTTTCATGATGATTTTAGTTGTATTTTATTATGCTGCATGATTTATTTAGGTATTCGTCGCTTTTTTTCACTTCCTCTGTGATTTCCCAAAAATCAGATGTTGGGAAAGATTCTTTAAGGTTGGCTTAGCTTCATTGTAACACTGAGCTGGTTGTTTAAAGACGCCCGGTTTTATGTTTTGGAAAGTGGATTCAAATATTCAAATAATTAGTCTGTCAGCAGGTTTTTATTGGCTATCTACAGTATTAACTCACCATGAGGGCAGCCCCATTGTGGATCCTGGTCTCAATAGCAGCATACTGCCTGAAACTCTCAGCTGACCGTGAGTCATTTTTACTTTCATTTAAATTTTGTATTTTTTAATTATATAATTGCAATTATCTGGACCATCTAAATCGAAATGAATTATATTAATTAAATTCGATGTGTAAACGTCATTATACCCTCATGAAAGTCTCATTAATTTTGAGTTTTATCATCTGCATAAAATTTATGGCTTTGAAAAGTCTCATATAATAGTGTGATATCAAATGTTTTGCAGACCAGATGTTTATTGGTTTTATATGGTATTTCTTTTATTCACTTGAGTCATTAGCAGTACAGTGTTCTGAATACTGTGATATAAACTAATAGCTAATGTACATTTTATCCAGCTCAAACTGCACCTGTCTCTCCTCCGATGTTTTTGTATTTGTGTGTCTGGTCTAAATAAAAACAAGAGGTAACAAGGCCACAAGCTTAGCTCTATAGTAATATGTGTTTATTCTGGTGGCACATTTTGTGTTTCTCAGCTTTGAGTAGAGGTTACATTACAGGAAATCGGAGGCTAAGACTGTCCTTACTCTTCCGTCTAGGGTGGAAACTATTTTAGTCATCATTTGTTTAGCAAATACATTTATGCACAGCAACATTTATTCATTATAAGAAAAAAATTATCAATAAATATTAACTCATAACTCCATCTTGAATCATGATGAAACATAATAAGGACTTTTTATGTTGTACCACTTAAGGCCACTGACTTAATATTTATAATTTTTCACTACAGCCATAATCACGACGAAGTACTTTCAGACTGGGGAGCCCAGTTGGTTCCTTCTGCCAATTCCACCTCTTACAAACGGAACTGAATTCAGCTGGGAATGGACTTCACATAGTGGAATGACCCAAGAATCTCAAATAGTACAAATAACATTGTCAAATGGCTACTACTACTGGAAATCAGGAACACAGGCATCTTTTAATCCAGATCCGAACTATGGCATTTATGTGGAAACTAAGTTTACAAATGGAGGACTATTTATTTTTTCGCAAACAAAACCGACACGTTCCATCTTGGCACAGACTGAAGTGATTGCAGTGAGAGGTGGGTTACCACTGCACTGAGATTTAACACTCATTCAGAGTAGTGTTTCTCAAATTGGTCAAGCTCCAGGTAGCAAAAATGTGCACTATCTGGCTGGAGGCTGGGAGGGAGCAAAAACATGGACTGTCCGGGGGTCCCCAAGGTCTGGGTTGAGAATCACCTGATTTAGAGAACAAAAAGTGGTTGGGGGTACAAGCCACTGCCCCACCCCACCCCATAACAGCTGTAACTACCCTCCTTGGTGGAGTTCTCTGGCTTTTCTCCAGCCTATTAAGTCATATAATATTGATCACTATTGTTTCTTGCTATCATGTGTTTGCTGTTTCACGTAAGACTGTAATTCTTTTTCTACATCTCTGTAATAGCACCATATGAAAAATGATTGAACTCAATTTAAATATTTTCCTTGTGTCTACAGTTGTCTCCCTGCAGTCTGTAGCCACCGCAGGTTCTGATGTGAGCTTCAGCTGTGAGGCTTCCCGTCTGCAGGAAGCAGTCACACTCCAGTGGGAGAAGAAGGAAAATCCCGTGCCTAATACCACTCTGCTGTACAACAACACAGCCCACATCATTATCCACAGCGTCAGCAGCAATGGAGAATACTACTGCGCACTCAGAAAGAATGGACGGCTACTCTATGATGTTAATAGAATGCTACAAGTCAGCCAAAGTAAGCGGCTTAATATGAATATTTGGATTCTTGGCTGAGTCTAAGTTCAGCCAGTTCTTTTCATGGACACCATCCCCGTTTTTAAATGTTTTTCAGATACCTACAACAAGCCGTACACTCTGTACAGAGAGGCGTCCAACAGCAGTGAGGTCACACTGATTAACAAAAATGATGCTTATAGCAGAGTTAAGAAAGCTCAATGGTACTGGAGACCTACTGGAAAAACTGCAAAGAGCAAAGTGCTTGCTGGTACCAGAGAGATACTCCCATCTCGGGGCTATGACGGCTATTACATTCCTCTGCACATCTCGTCAGTTGCATTTGAGGACAGTGGAATATATGACTTATACACTGATGGTTACTCCTTCAACACAGTTACACTAGTGACACTGAAAGGTAATTCTTTTTTGCTGGGACTAGCGCCGCAGCTGCACTGCATGAGAATATTGCATTACGACATGCACGCTTAGTATGCGACGCCTACTCATGTTTATCTGCTCTTCATGTGTTCAGTGTCTCTCGATCCCTCTGGAGGGCTCTTTGAGAATGACACCATCGTCCTGACCTGTGAGGTCTCAGAGGTGACAGACTCACTGACCCTGGCCTGGCTGAGGATGGGGGGGCAGAGGGGAGTGCTGGGAAAACAGGAAGCTCTGAATAAAAATCAGCTGGACAGGAAGCTCCACCTGACCCTCTCCAGCCCCAGCAGAGACCAGCTGCACTGGGCTTGTGTTGTTTTCAGTAAAGGGCTATTGAGAGCAAAGGCGTCGCTGCAGATCAGCCTGCCTGGTAGGTTCCTCCTCCATCACCGCTTCACATCTGCACACCAAGCTTTCAGATGGTCAGTGCAGAAAAGTATACATTTAAATGGCACATTACCCTGTTTTCTAACCTTGGTGAATATAGGCCTCATTTTTTTTAACCCTACAACAACAAATCATTCAACAATAAATCATTATTTAATTAAATATTTAAAACACTTGCCCGTTAAATAAATGGTTAAGTGTATTAATTCCGTTACTGTACTTCCCTGCCATTCATCCTCCACTCAGGGTCACGAGGAATTTGCGTCCCTGTCATGCGCCCTTCTGCATGTCAGTTCCCCGTTTGCCCAGCAGGTGGCACTGGCCATCCTGTTCTGTGTTGGCTCTTTATGCTTTTCCTCTGCCCTCGGCCGACGCATGGCTTAATTAGCTGATTGGGCAGCTGTCATCCAGACATCGCCTTCTGTTGTAGGGTTGAGACTGGCCAGAGACTAACCTCAGTTAGTGCCAACTAAATATTTATGTTACTTTGTGTTTTCTTGGTTATGTAGTTGTGTATTTCTGTTACAATTCCTAGTTTTTGCTCTGTTCCCTGGTTGTAGTATTGTTCAGTTCCCTTAGTTACTTAGTCTCCCCTGGTACTGATAGCCATCACCTGTGTTTGTTCCTAGTAATTGTATTTGCCCACACCTGTCTCTCGGCTTATCCTCATTATCTGTGTGTATATAAGCCTACCCTGGCCCTTCTTCCTTACTGGTCATTGTGTTCAGTTGTGTTGCCCTGCTGTTTGCTGTATGCGCTGTGGCTGTTCCTGCGCTGCTTGCTGTTTTAATCCTTACTTTACCCTCCTACCTTTGTTTGACCCCCTCATTGTTCCTTTTAAACTTGTTTTACTTTAAGTAAAACCCCATTGGTTGTTGATTATCCATCATTCACCTCGTTGCTTCACCAGCTCCACCAGCTCCACCCTCTGCACAGGGCCACGTGATCCCAGTGGTAGCTGCTGTTGGACCACTCAGCGCAGTCTTCCTGCTGGCAGCTCTGGTGCTGTTTTGCAAGAGCAGACGGGCAGCAGGTGAGGCCACCAACCAGGTCCTTTCCACAGCCATCAGCGTCTCGTTGTGGTGGGGTTACGAATTGGCGCCGGCTAAATGGCATGATGGAAATGACTTATTGTGGTCATGGACAGCATTTATGAAGCGTGCATGTTATTCTGAGCGATTTCTAGAAGGAAGCATCTTGGCCCCTGGAGACTTTAATGTGCCGCATATTGGGGATTGGTAGCAGTGTAAGGCCCAGGTTATGAACCAAGAGGTTGCTGGTTCAAATCCCACCCCACCACCAGTGGGTCTTTGAGTAAGACGCTTAACCCCAAGTTGCTTGTAATGTAAGTCACTCTGGATAAGGGTGTCAGCTAAATGCCATAAATGTAAATATCACTAGACCATGTTTAACCATTCATTCTCTGTAAATGTCTTACAGGTGTTTCTTCAGAAGAAGGGGAATATGCATCTGTGTCAAAAGCAGAATATGGCAGCGTCCCCAGTTTGCAGGAATGCAGAGGTAGCGTGAATCCTGCCTTATACCATTCCAGCCCCTGCGGGCTGACTACTACTGTATATGATATGACAAAAGACATCACTGACGTGTTTCCTTCTCCTAGCCATTCCGCTGACACCAAGCGCAGTACAAAATGATTCAGAAGTTGTCCCTGCCCAGGCTGACAATATCTACAGTAATATTATTTATCAGCAAGTGGATACAGGTACAGAGTTATGAGGATAGAGCTGGCTGGTATTTATGAAGCATGCATGTTATCCTGAAAAAAATCATTTTCTATTCCCATTCATACATAATTTTCTTGTAGGTAATCCTATAAGAACATCACTGGTGGATGAGAGCAAAGAAGTACACTATGCAACTTTGCTCCCAAGAAGGCTTAGTTCAAGTGAGTTTAACATTATACTTTATTCATAACTTCTACTTTTGGAAAAATTCAGATAATAAGGAAAAAAGATTAAACTTAAGTTCAAAGAGAAATTCTTTTTCCAAAATTTTTTTTGCATTTTCTAATCAGGTAAAAAAGTATAAAAAAAAATCTTAAAGGTTGCATGAAATGTCTTTAATTTATACAAGACCTCCTAATGAGTCATAAACAGAGCATACAGTATGTATGCAATAAAACTGAGCATCTGTCCCCAAAATTTACACTTGGGTGCAGTTTGATAATAGTTTATAAATTTCTGGTTCTTAATGCAATTTCATTCTGCATCTACCCAGAAGACACGGCATCTCCTGATTCTACAACGGTCGAACACTCATATGCAGTAAGTATCAGTAATAAATAACCATTGCAGTCCATAGTCTGTCCTGTGTACTATGATAAACTCTTTTACATTTTGCTTCTGTTTGAATTAAAAATAAGAAACAAAGAATTAAGAAATTTAAAGCAGTACAATTGATTTTCCTTTAGTGGCATTGTGTGAATAAACTGAAAATTTCATGACCATGGATGTAATATTTAACCCTAAAAACTTTTTTAAAATGATTAAAACATGAAAATAACCCGTTTAAATGCAAATGTGTTTCCACTGGCCACCAGTAATTTATTCATTCATTTGTCTGCGCAGGAGCAAACGAATGACATGGTGATCTATTCCGATCCAAGGATAGCGTGAGACGGCTGTGCCGGATTCTGTCTGCATTTTCGGTTTTAAATGCTGGCACCTTCTTGAACATAATGGAGAATTATACAAACGACACACAGACACACATACATAGATAGTCATTTGTTGACTTGTATCCTATTAAGTAACTTCCGATAATATTTATGTCCCATCAGAGCCTTAGTAATATTTATTGAGAAGTCCAAAATGGACATAGTGGACATTAGCAGACAAATTTTATCACATATGGGGCAACAGCCAAAACAAATGTGCATGATACTGCATGTCATTTTTAACATTTTTGTATGAATGACCCTGCATACAATCTTTAGGAAAAATGCAGTGTTGCTTCTGCATGAACAATAACCATGCATAGTTTCCAGGCTATCTGTAAAAGTCTCCATCAACAATGCCCCACGTCAAAAGTCATTTCCCATCCACTTTCTGTGACCACCAGTCCTATTCAGGGTTGCATGGGGTCCAGAGCCTCTGCGCACAAGGCAGGGAAGAACCCAGGAGGGGGCACCAACCCATCACAGGGTACAATCATACACCAATTTGGTAACTTCAGCGTCTCAGCATGTCTTCGGACTGCGTGGAACAAACCAGCATACCCAGGGGAAGCCCGACATTGAGCACGTGGAAACCACACCCACACTGAGCCATTGCAGAGACTGAAACCCTGGTCCCAGAGGTGTGAGATAACAGTGCTAATACTGCACGACCATATCACCCCTTCCAGGTGTATTTATATGTATAACCTACAGAGGGCAGCATTATAAAGAAGATGTAGTGGAGCACAGGCTCACAGGGCTATGATGCAGCACCCTCAAGGTATAACAAGGATTGTGATGTAAGAAGTAAACAAAATAGCAGTGTTGCTGTGTAACTCCCAAAAAATGTGTGTATATATGTCCCATAGGACAGATGTGCAGGTCAGGACTCCGTGTGTCCATGTACCCCATAGGACAGATGTGCAGGTCAGGTCAGGATTCCATGTGTCTATGTGCCCCATAGGACAGATGTGCAGGTCAGGTTAGGACTCCATGTGTCTATGCGTCCCATAGGACAGATGTGCAGGCCAGGTCAAGACTCTGTGTCTCCATGTGTCTCATAGGACAGATGTGCAGGACAGGACTCCATGTGTCTATGTGTCCCATAGGACAGATGTGCAGGTCAGGACTCCATGTGTCTATGTGTCTCATAGGACAGATGTGCAGGTCAGGACTCCATGTGTCTATGTGTCCCATAGGACAGACGTGCAGGACAAGTCAGGACT
>JAODKM010000034.1:16534881-16564663 GCA_026780845.1 Petrocephalus sullivani
GACGTGCAGGACAAGTCAGGACTCTGTGTGTCTATGTGTCTCATAGGACAGATGTGCAGGTCAGGACTCCGTGTGTCTATGTGTTCCATAGGACAGATGTGCAGGTCAGGACTCCATGTGTCTATGTGTCCCATAGGACAGACGTGCAGGACAAGTCAGGACTCTGTGTGTCTCATAGGACAGATGTGCAGGTCAGGACTCCATGTAACTATGTGTCCCATAGGACAGATGTGCAGGACAGGTCAGGACTCTGTGTGTCTATGTGTCTCATAGGACAGATGTGCAGGTCAGGACTCCATGTGTCTATGTGCCCCATAGGGCAGATGTGCAGGACAGGTCATGGCCCTTGAGTGAAATCCTTAACCTTTATTGCTCCAGGGATGCTGTCTGACTCTGCTCTCTTATCCTGACTTTGCTTTGGATTGATCTGTCTGCTAAGCAAATGTAAAATTAATAGGAGGGCAAGATGGAGTGTGCAAAGGGAAAAGCATTCCTATATACCTGGGCTTGTACAAATAGCAAATAAAGTTTTTAATCTATATTTTCAATACAGATCCAACTACTGATGAGTAGAGGGGCTTGTCCTCTGGCTGCCCTCTCCATTTCACAGGTGGTTATAATGCAGCCAGGAATTATTGGCCATTATAGTGTAGCACCGGATGACAAGGCAGTATGTTCCTCCATTGCTGAAGGCATTGCATTGCATTGCATTTTTCTTTTATGTCTGTGATGGACATCTTTATTCGTGCAGAATCTGCCACTTGTAGATTGAAGTGCTGTCCTGCGTTTGGATGAGAGGACAAAGATCTGCTTAATTTTGTATAGTTAGGTCAGTTAGGAGGGTATGTAGGAAAGAATCACACAGAAGGATTCTGGTTTGGGGGATAAATCTTATAAAACAGTCATGCATCGCTCAGAGTCGGGGAAACATTCTGAGAAATGCATCATTAGGCGATTTTGATCATTGTGCGAACGTCACAGAGCGTGGTATAGCCTAAACAACAATAAAAAGTACAGTATAGTGAATTCATAAAGCGGTAATATAGTTGTTTAATAAGCATTATGTACTGTACATAATTCTGCTATACCTTTATACTGCTTACAGAGCAGTAGGGTTTTTTTACACTAGCATCACAGCCAGCGTGTGAGTAATGTGCTGTGCCACAACGCTACGACAGCCACAATGTCACTAGGTGGTAGGAATTTTTCTGCTCCATTATAATCTTTTGGGACCACCATCATGAATGTGTTTTTGCATTTTTGAAAATGGAGGACAATTTGTTTTTTCACAAATAAAACCGGCATGTTCCATCCTGACTCGGCCTGAAGTGACTGTGACGTGAGGTGGGTTAACACGGCACTCAGATAACACCCTGATTTAGAGCAGTGTTTCGCAATCCGGTCCACAGGGACCCCAAGACAGTCCATGTTTATGCTCTCTCCCAGCTCCATGCCAGACAGTCCATGTTTATGCTCTCTCCCAGCTCCATGCCAGACAGTCCATGTTTTTGCTCTCTCCCAGCTCCATGCCAGACAGTCCATGTTTTTGCTCTCTCCCAGCTCCATGCCAGACAGTGCATGTTTTTGCTACCAGGAGCTGGGAGAGAGCAAAAACATGGCCTGTCTGCAGGTCCCCAAGGACCGGATTGGGAAAGACTTTCTTAAGTGATCCATTTTGTCTGTGGAAATCGCTGGCCTTAATGGGGCAGTCCAGTACTATTAGATATTTGGGAGTAGATTTTTTTTTCTCTGCTAGTGGCCCCCAACTGAAGCCCAAGGTATCGAACACAAGAAAGGAACACTGTTAGTAGTATCCATTTTATTACATGATTTTTCCCCCACAGACTTAAAGCTGTACCATTCAGCAGAATGAGCAAAAACTCAAATGACCTGAGCTTCCTAGCAGGACGTACTTGAGCTTGCAGAGAACAATGCAAATGAGGAAGGCATGTGGTCCAACATGCATTGTAGGGTGTGACAAACACGTGGGCGCACTTGCGGCCGAAGGAAGCTGGACCCCGAGAGCTGATGAATAATCCCCTTGGCCAGACGCTGGGCCAGAGCTGGGCTCACCCGAGAATCACTGGCCACCAAGCCTCTCCACCAGCCTTGGAAGCCTGAAAGCCAGCGTCTGGCTGCAGGCCCGGCCAAGAACCCCGTGCCGCTTGGCGCAGGTTGCCGAAGAGGGCTCTGCTCCCGGCTCCAGCTGGCCCTCTCCCAGTCTCCTCCCAGGCCTTTACCTTATGTCTTCCACGATTACAGAGATACGCCTGTTCACTTAGAAGCATCCTATTTATGACGCTCATCAACAGTGCACATAATTGTATAGAAAATATATTACTGTAATGTGTGCCTTGTCATTGTAGATTTGCAGAGTGAGAGTGGTCTGTTTCTAAACCTTGAAGACAGACCATTAGTCAAATCTTGTCTTTATCTGCTGATGGGATCCTCCTTTATCGGCAGTTTATTATATCTCTATGTCCATATCGCCATAGTTCTTCAGATCTTTGTTCCATCCCCCCGCCCATAGTTCAGTAACTCCGGGCTGGGCGCCTAATTAATGGGGAAAGGCAGACAATGACCATTACCAACTGAATTATGGGCTACTGCTATTGAAAGGCAGCCTGGTCCCTTCATATGCCACATGAGGTATCAACACGGTCTTCAGTACAGTATATATAGTGACCCATTACCATTCTGTCGCCTGCATGATTCTGACATCCCCTTCTGGGACAACAAACTGATCCATGCAACACAGGCATTTTCTAGAGAATTAGTTATTTGCTATCCCCCAAAACAGCTATGCCGTCCCACACATTACACCCCATCCATGGATACATATGCTGGAAACCCGTCCATATATCTAACCCCAAAAAGAGGTTATTGCACCTTGGACCCCCTGCAGAGGAGTTCCTTTTCTGTCCCATGTGACAGCAGTGCCGATTTGCTAGAATATTGTCAGTTTGTAAAGTACCAAAATAAGGGACATATTTTTGTGTTTTATTTAATAACCGAGTGCTTACACTGCAGATGCCCAATCACAAGAAATGACTGGAATTTGCACTAACTTATTTGTGGTCTAGATCATTTATTTGACTGAAAGCAAATAAATGATCCAATAAATAAATGTTATAATATTGATTATAACAAGAAGCCTATCTGGGTATTTTTCTACAAGCTTGATATGTTGCCTGGATGCACTTGTTGTCAGTGATTCCTCTCACCCCGTCCCCGGCACACAGAAAGTGTCACATGACTGAGCTCAAAGGTGGGGTGACTCTTGCAGTGCAGTGGCTGGGTGCGCCCCCATGTCATTAGGGAATGGTGCCTCCAAGATCCCATGACTAGTCGGCTCCGAATGTTCCTGCTGGAGAGCATCCATAGACACTCCTGTCAGGTCCGGCCAAAGCATGTCTCACGCCGTGCGTTGGCTCTGCCACTTCCTGATCCGACGGGGATCCCTGATTGTCACTTGCATGGTTTATCTAAGTACAGGAATACTGTACAAAATGATAATTACTTACTAGAATAGCAGACGTATATGACTTAATAATTTGATAAATATCTGAGACTTAAGTATTTAGAGTCTGGACCTGGATTGCTTAAAAGCAATCTGTTGCATGCCTTATGTTATATGGTGTTCCCTCTCACCAACAGTCATCTCTTCCTTCAAACATTCTATTCTCCAGCTCTACCACAGACTCTTACAGATTCATGGTCCATATCTTTTGTTCTGTATTCACATATAATTCCATCTCTCTTTTTCAGCAAAAAAACCCCTCTCCATCCTGTGATTCCACCATAATGGAATCCTGATGACCGCATAAACTCCAGGCCATACCAGGGACCATGACACCTCATTGATTTTTGGTACAGCGTGAGCTCATGCAGTTATTAAAAGGCACCTCTAATTTAAACACGGCAGCGTATTATGTGTGTGGCAGGTGTCGCTGTCTGACTGGACACTCATACTGCTGCTGGTGGCATCGTGCTGCTGCACATTTGCAGTGATGACATTGGGGGGGGGGGGGCATGTCAGCATGTGCATGCTCTTGTGTGCTTCTTTGTTGCTTTGCATCCAGGCTTCTGACCTTGGCTCATTTTATCTCTCTGCAAAAACCATCAAGAGCTGGGAGGAAGCAGTGTGCGATGGAGAGAGTGATGTAGCCCACTGAGGGCGGAGAGGAGAATCCACGGGGAAACACTGGGCCGAACGCGACATCGACTATCACCGCTCCAGACCACTGTTGGCCTTCGCCTTGTCTCAATTACCACTGATTATTTCTCCCAGCAGCTCTGTAACATGATACAATCACTTTCTGGGTAGAATTGCATTTAGGAAAGCCAACAGCACGCTGATGTCAAAATGAACAAATGGATGCCATACAATGACACTGTTAGGATTCACATAATTATGATACTATTATAAGGATAATAGCTTTAAATTACAGTCACTTCTTTCTGTTCTCACCCTGTGGGACTTTGTAGAATCCACAGTTCTAATGGAGGGTTACAAAAAGCAAACATCCACTTGCTTTTTTTTTTCCATGCACAGTTAGCCACACTGCGGCGTTATTGGGCCCAGTGCCAGTGGCATGAGATGAGCCCCCAGCCAGCAGCTTGATTAGGGAGGGATTACAGAGTTAGCTATCCTTAGCTATCTATTACCAGGCTGTCTCTGCTGGTCAATAAGGATTATTAGTGGCCTACTGTCATTGGTGGCTGAAGTCTCTTCCCTGAAAATGTCTCCAGTGGGATGGACCAAGCCAGCTGAAGCTGCAGCACCCCAGCTACGCTGATCCAATCAATCTCCCAGACCAGTCTTTGCCTTTCTGTTTGCTGGTTGGGTGCAGGGGGGGGCATAGCTGATTGGACCTCATTACATGATTAAATGTAATGGATTGGCTAAAGAGAGGCAATACATCACACACGAGATCCATGTACTCCTGATATGATGAATCACCTTAATCCAACATTGCAGGGAACACGAATGTGCAGCTTACAGTAGGAGGAGCCCCAGGGCTCTGTGCAGTGATGCCTCCAGCAAGGTGAAAATTTTGAACTATTGAATTATAACCTATTATTCCTAGAACACTAGTTTCAGAATGCTGTAGTGTCATAAAGCAAAATTACCGTTAGATGCGTATAAGCTAAAGGGAAAAGAAGCTTTTACAAATAGCACTTGCGTCCCATTGAAAAGACAGGCGATCATTAATCAATTGTTGCTGCCGCAAGCTGCAAGGTTGGACTTAATATCCTTGTTCAAATATTAACACGGGCAATGAAAGTGGAGTATATCCTCAGCATCGGCTCAGCAGGTGGTGTCAGGATTTCTTCAGTTTCTCCTGAAGAAATGGATTTGGAGGAACCTTCGCAGATGGTGCGTCACGACTGCGGAAGTATAGGAGGGTGACATGCTCAGAATGTGTGTTTATTTAGAAGGTGGTGAGAGATAATGTAGGAATTGGGGTGTGGGGGGATGGGGGTGTGGCAGGGGGGCACCAATAGTGACTTTTCCCCATCGACCCCCAACCCCATCCTTCCAGCCCGGAAACAAACCGATTAATGTGTTCTCCTTTGGAGCACGTGTCTACATGATGTTACGCAGTGGGGAAACAGGTCCTAAAAAGGTTAATTTAATCACTTTATAATTTATGCTAATTAACAAATTGGACGACTTGGACTGCAGGCTGTAAGTCTTGGCACAGAGATGGGGGCAAATTGATGTTCGGGGGGGGGGCAGTATGGCTAGGCGATCGACGAGGGAGTTGTGGTAGAACGAGGACAGGCCGTGCGGGAGCCTCTCCACCAATCAGCCTCTAGGGACAGAGGCCATCAGACACAGCAGCAGCATGATTCTGCTCTGTGACCACCCCCCCCCACCCCCCCAAAATAGTAGCTGATTTTAATTGAGGCTCTATTTAATACTAAACAAGTTTTATAACCCCCTGTTTTGTTGTTAAACTTTGTACTGAGCATTTGTAGCTTCTCATACACCAAATAAATATTGGCAGCAAAGACGTAAATGGAATTCAGCTAATTAGACCAAAGGCCAGATTAACAGGTCTCATTTATAGTGATAATGCCACTTAAGAGGGCAAAAGATACATGTAGGCTCTCCCGGGCTGCCTGGAGGACAGCCAAAAAATCCCGCGGCAGCCGTCAGCCTCCGCGGTCACCTCAGCACTTCACACCTCCGCGGTAATAAAAAAAAAACGCAGGTGGTGTTTCTTCTCACAGGCCTGGCGGTGCCTGACCTTGTGAGCCACATAGCTTTAATTATCTTTCCGTGTCATGCAATACCAATGAAAAATTAAGTCAATTCCCAGATTGCCTCAGATAAAAGCTGTTCGGAAATGAGCGAAAAGTACATGGGGCCGAAATATTCATAGTCAAGACGCATTAAAAGTGACGTCTGAAAGCGAGAGTGAAAGTGTGACAGATTTGTTTTCGAGAAGGATGTTTGGGGAGGCGCGCAGAGAGAAGAGTCCTCACCCCATACCACTTTGTTACCCTGTTAGTCTGCTGTATGTAATGGCTTATGTGTTTATATTGCTACAACTCCCATCGGAAGTATTTTTAATACATTTTTACGACGCCCAATTTTGCCAGACGTCGCCTGCATCAAAAGCACTGGGACCACGGGGGAGGTCCCGGTAGCCAGATGTGTGAAATGAGAGGCATTGATTCGGCGTTGATTTCCCTGGGCTTCTGTAAATGTATTCTGAAGAATGGTTCCTCCGGGAGTGCCGGGCACCCGTTAAAGCAGCCAGTGGTATTCGCAGCCACACTGCAAGTAATAAGGTTAAATGTATTTGCCCAGACCCACTGACCTGAATCCTTTCTCCCTTGTTAAGGCTCTATTGAATTCCCAGG
The DNA here is from genome assembly GCA_026780845.1 of Petrocephalus sullivani. Classification (NCBI taxonomy): domain Eukaryota; kingdom Metazoa; phylum Chordata; class Actinopteri; order Osteoglossiformes; family Mormyridae; genus Petrocephalus; species Petrocephalus sullivani. The sequence continues at coordinate 16,541,758 of JAODKM010000034.1, forward strand.
TTCAATATTCAGCATCAGAAAATAAGTGTCCCGTAGTGAAAGAAAGGTAATAAGGATGCTTCGGAAGCTCACTGCAAGCTGGCATGAAGTGCTGAAGCGCCGTTATTATCCTACAAACGGCACTGTGCCGCCTGTCCAGTCAGCGAGCGGGCTGATTTCTATTCTGAGCAGGTAAGAACGGAACAAAAACGTCAAGGCCTGCATATTCAGTGTCGCGTAATGAGAAAATACAGACTTTCTGTCTATTTTTTTTTCCCCTCTTTGGTTTCACTTTCCCTCCTCCCGGCATTCACCAAGGTTGCCATGACAGTGGTCCGTCGCCACGGCAACAGCGTGAGCTGACAGGTCGGTGTAAAGCGATCGGACTCTTTGAGAGCGCGGGGGTACCGCCGCGCGCTCGCGGAAGGTGAGCGAGAGAGAAGGTGAGGGAGAGAGGGGGACTTGTAAAAGCAGTAATAACTCAGGACACAGTTTCCTTTGCAGGAAAAAAAAATGGGACAAAGCAAGGAGACTGATGAGGCATGTATAGCATGTCTCCTGACCCGCGTCCAGGAAACACAAGGGCATCATTCTTTCAATGGGAGACTCACAAGCCCTCCCCTGGCCGGAGACCAGCCTCCCTGTGAGCTGAGGATAGAGTGCTCCACCCCCCCAAAAAAGAGCACAGAAAGCGATAGCGATGTATACTTGGAGGGTGCCTGTGGGAGGGTGGGGGCATATTAAAAGGATGCTGTTACTGAGAATGCTCTCAGGGAACAGACTATAGAGTGGCAACCCAAACCCACCTAGTGGGGTAGTGCTGGTTCCTCGCCATATGATTCCTTTAGGTAATCTAATCACAGCCAGTCCCTCCCCAGAAGTATCCCCCAAAATGACAGGCGATGAATCACACTCCTCTGTCCCCTAGTGACTGGAAGCAGCAAAGCCGCCCACATGGCTCCTGACCCAACGGCAGGCGAATGTGGAGCTGGCTGGCACACTGGCACATCCTTAGCTCTCCTTCCCTGTGGGCACCTGGCATAACATAGCCTTCAGCTTGTCTCCAGGACATGCCACAGGCTAAAGCAGCAGTGTGTGGACCTCTCGCCTCTCCGGTACGACCCAGTTGGGTAAATGTGTCAGCTGAATGCATAAAGACACTATAAATGAATCAGTGACACTCTCCGTCCTGGTCCCTAAATATATTTGTGGTGGGTATTACAATCTAGGAAAGCAACCAAAAATCAGCAAAAATTGTATGTAACCATGGCCAAAATATTTGACTTGGAATCATTGGCTTGTTCTGCATCTAATCAGGCTTTTCATCAAGCCCCCAGGCCCCCGTGTAAGCGACCGTGTTCCATTCCACCAACCAGGTCATTAAGCGAAATGGTCGCTAAGTGGACATTACAGTAGCCGAGGCATGGCCACGGCTGTGCTTACGACTTTATTGCAGCGTTCCATGCGCAGCTTCTTTCATCCTTCATAAAGTGGACATTTATATCGACATTTTGTGCAGTCGGCTTCATAGATCTCTCCCAGTCCAGTATGCGTTGCTGTCAGGTGTACGAAACGGGGTTGTACATGCACGCAAGGGTCAGAATTTTTTACCATTTTTTACCAAATTTCTTTTTTACCATCGTTTTTGTGAATAGTCGCAATTCTTTTGTGGAGGGAGGTGCAACGTGCCTTTACCCGAAATTATACATGGTTTTGCAACAATTCAGGTTCCGGGGTAGGGTGCCATAGAACTATGGAGGTGAAAGGTGATTAATTGTCATTGTTGACACACCACAGCACGCAACAATGAAATGTAATTAACCCATGTGACATAGCAGGGGGCTGCCAATTTGGAGCTTGGGGAGCAGTGCTTGGGGACGGTACCTTGCTCAGGGTAACTGCAGGTCAGGGACACAAAGCGGCGATCTTTCCGGTACACGGTCGTGTCCCTAGCCACCACACCACCTGCCTTGAGGTTTGTAATATCTGATTTTTTAGGCTTCCTTTAGTTTGTGTTTGTATACCGTTTATGTGATTCCAGTCGATACATTGGTGGACAATCCTCCCCCTCCCAAGAAGGGGTAGATGAGCTGGTCTGTAAAACATGGGAATGTTCCGAATGTTCTGAGTTGGCGTGGCAATAGCTGCCAGTCAAGTAATGGAAAAATCCCCCAACCGCTGTACATTTGCAGCGAGCTTAATTGGGACCTTTGTTCCAATTTAGTTTGATGATCCTTGGGAACAAACGTTTGCATGGTTACTCCACAGCTAGTTTTCCATTTTACACTTCTGCACCCCCCCCCCCCCCCGCTGCAGGACGGACACGATGTATAAGTGCAATATGGTGACTCAAAACATAATGGTAACGCTTTACTTGAGGGGGAACGAGTAACTTACCACTCAGTTAAAAATATTGAGCAAATGTAGTACCTGCATAAAATACATAAACTATTATGATTGATTAATTACAAACAAACATGGGATCAGTATGTAACTAACGCACATTTTGTAATAAATGCATTAAGTAAGAGTGTTCTATTGCATTATTAGTGCTCCCTCAAGTACGGTCATCAAACAATGGCCCTGAGCACCCTCTGATGCAGATATGGTGGATTTAGCCTGAACCTCTCATTGTGGTCACCAGTGAGGCCGTCAGGTTGAACATTCAGCCAGGAAGCTTGCTACCCTTTTCTCTGACAGTGTTGCTGTATGGAAATATTACAAAATCTTCATGCCATCATTGCATAGAAAAGCGGAACAGCTGTTGTCCACTTTTCAAGCTGTGAGTGTGTTACGAAACTGGAGGATTAAATGCAGTGCCGGGTGTCAGGTGCCCTGCACACACACTCTGACACATTCTGCTACCCGCCCTTACGTTCAGCAGCCGTCTCCTGAAATGCTGTAGAAAGCAGCAATGCTCTTCCCTTTAGCACACAACTGCTTGTAATAGGTATGGTGCTACGCATCACTTCATTCCCCTGAGAAATGCTTTTAATTCTGTGTGACATCAAATTTTTATGTGATTTTGTTTTGCTTGCGAGCCACACTGTAGATCCTCAGAGACAACGGGTGCAGATATGATTTTCTTTGTGCATGACTTGTTTCCTTAATCACCCAGTGAAACTGCACTAATCTCTGCATTAATCAGTCGAAAAGATTTAAGCTGGTTATATTGCGTTTTAGCACCTGCTGACTTGACAGTGGCCGTGTGGGGAGTGGTGTGTGGTTTTCTAGTTCTAGTTCTGAGGGGGTGGAACATGTGTGGAGTTTGCATGTCGTCCGTGTTTACATGGGTCACCTCCTGCAGTTCTGTATATTTAAATTGTTCTGACTGGCTCGCTGAGTGACTGAGCGTGCCCCGTACTGTCAGGGTGACCCCTCACCATGTCATGCGCTCCTTGCGACAGGCCGCAGGCTCACGGAAGATAGAACTATATTTATTTAGATGAATAGTTTGCTGGTATTTGAACTGACACCAACATCACTGTTATCTGTGTCACAGAGGCAAGGGGCCGGGAGAATACAACCCAAACAGGACTTTAATGATACACTTTTCAGTGCCAAATTATACACTAACCGCATTATCCAAATCAGTCCCAGTGCCTTTGTCTGCTGTTGCGGATTTATTTAGTACACGGCTGTATTCTCTCCTGGGCTTATCCCAGTGACATCTAACTGGTAATCACTCTTCCTGCCGCTTGCCTGCCAGGTCACAGCTGTGTTTTCCCAGCCTAGATCTGTCCACTGATGCCCCTATCGTCTCTTCCCTTGTCAGGGCTTTTTTGCTCCATGTATCGATTTTAAGCTGATACTGCTTCCTTAATCAATACTGCTACTGAGTCTAGCAAATGGCAACGAGACAAAGAAAATGGACTGCTGGGTGCTGATCAGATGGTGCCGAGCCCAGAAGCCACTTGTTCGCCGGATGCCCTACAAAATATGGACTGATTAGCAATAAAGGTGCTCCCATCTGCTAGGCTACTGTATGTATGTCACCATTGAGTCCAATGGATGAGAAATGAACACAGTACTGTGCAAAAGTCTTAGGCGGTCCAAAAAATGTTTAAGTTAAAATTTTATTTAAATTATGTTGACATAAAACTATTATTTTATGCCTTTTCAATGTGTGTCATCTTAGCCATTTCAAAACCTCTCCTAAAGTTACCCCAGTATTTGCAGGAACCATCCAATATACAAATGTATTTGTCGACTTGACCACTAACATACTGTGTTTGGCTAATTAATACCTCATTAAATGATTTTACTAATCTGTTAATAGATTAATTGAGCTGGTGGTAAAATATAATGAATACATGGAATGGCTGAGGTGCCCCTGAGGAGAGGTTTGGGAACCCAAGCAGTGTTCATCTACCCATCCAACAAGATATTGTCATGCCCCGTCCTGCCCGACCCTCTGCTTCCCCCTTGGTGTGGTCCTAACGAGCCATGCCTGCTAATCATTTGTCTCACTTCTCCTTCCAGCTCTTCTGTGATTCACACCAGCTGCCTCTCGTTTGATCGTTTGAGTATAAAAATGCTTCCCAGGCTTGCGCTCCCTATTCCCGTCATTGACGTTGTGTCTCCTACTCCTTACCCTCACCCTTCTGCTCTGGTCTTCTTTGTTGGCCCATTCCGTTCCCTTAAACCGCCTTTTGTTTGCCCTGATGTCCGCCTCCACAGCCTCCGTTCTGTCCACCCCACAACACAAGAGATATCAACGACTTTTTGGAGAAAAGCGTAAATTTTTATTGTTTTACTGTTTATTTGCATATATTCTATATATCTGAAGAGTCAGCAGATTTCTTCTGAGCAAATATAGATACTACCCAAATTTTCTTTGACGGCTTAAGATTTTTGTACAGTTTCCTAACCCAGTCCTAAGGGCACCCCCAGATGGTTCACATTTTTGCTCCCTCCCGGCTCCCCCCAGACAGTCCACATTTCTGCTACCTCCCAGAAAGGAGCAAAAATGTGGACTGTCTGTAAGGATCAGGTCAGGAAAACTGGTGTATAACATTAACAATACAATAATACAGAATGCTCAAGTTCCTCCAGTGACGGTGGCTGGTGTTGGCAGTAACATTTTCCATGACCCTAACACTGCCAGTAGATGCCATTTAGATCCCACACAGCTCTTACTCTGCACAGGTGCTGAGCTGCTCAGTGTTACTCTCCATCAGCCCTCTCTTATAGGCTGAGTTATGCTCAGTAAGCCCGGGCAAAGAAAGGATCTTCACTCGCTCCGACGCCGTCTTCGAAATCTGCCGAGCCTGAGAGGCCCACATGCTCACAGTCGCTTAATTTGCATCATTGATTTAAAATCCGACACAAGCTGCCACTCGTTAATTAAGTCTCTATCGTCGCTTCTGCTGGCACCGTGCACCTTGGATCTGCTCCCTGCAGCCGGGAAATTCAAGCCCCTGGGTCCCGCTCTGCTGGGTCTTCTCCTCCACAAGGCCCGGCTGGCGTGGCCTCCCTCGCCGGCGGGCAGCAGAGGCCTCTTCTGATGGATGGATGGCCTGGGGGCCCAGAGACTCAGGGAGGGGCAGCTAACCATCCAATCACTCCTGCAGTTTCTCTCCCAGGTCCTAAAACTGGGCCACTTCAGCAGCTTTGTCTCCTCACTGTGGGCCCCTGGGGACTGTGGGACTCACGCAGGTACATCAGCCCTTTAAACTAGAGGACGCTGGGTTTGGTTCTGGTCCCACAGGGCAACAGACACGCATGAGTCAGCATCCTGGCAGATTTATCGCACATTGATTAAATTAGCATGTGTTCCAGGACCAGAGTGCCAGGCTGGGATCCAGCACCCGGAGCACCGACTGCCCTCCCCCCCCGTCGCCACCCCCGGCCTTGACCAGGAAATTATTTATTCTGCCCCAACAGTGGGAGCAAAAATTGCCTCCGTGGCATAGAAAATAAAACACACCCCTTACAGAGATGAATGCCGCAGGTGCTGTGTCTCTTTTTAGGTTCTGCCCAAAACTTGGTGGTGCACCATAAGAATCCAATAGCTCCGAGATGAGCCATGGAGGAAAATCCCACGGAAGTATAGCCCCGGGGCCGGCTGGCACTAAGTGGCCTGCTTTTTTTATGACATTTGCTGGGCCTATTAGATATTTTCCAGCCAATTAAGTTGTCGGGGGAAACAGGATCAATTAGGCCTGGGAATATAATGGCTCGATGTGGTCTCTGTGTTATGGCTTCATATTTTCCATTCCCAAGTGCTAATGCGAGGCTCCTCTTTCACTTCCTGCTGCAAAGCACATTTTCCGTGCGTGATTGTGGCACAGCAGGGAAGGACGATGGGGCGAAGGAGCAAAACTGCTCCTGCCGCAGTGAGGAATAGGGGGCAGATGATGGCGGCTGGCACCGCTGAATGGATCGTGTAATTTTTACCCTAACGAGGGCAGAGGCTGACTTGGGAATTGGCTTCACTGGAGGCCTTCGTGTCAAATGCTGCCCTGATGTGCAAAAGTTTAACATGAAGGTATCTAGCTGTAGCTAGATGTCACCACTCATCCCACATACCACAGGATTGTCCTGCATGTTATGGAGCATAATTGAAAAATAAAATGCTGTCTGCCATATTTTGACACCTTGTCATTGATCCCTGCCCCCACCCAGCAAATATAATTGTTGGGTATTCCAAACACCCCCCCCACACACACACACACACAAATTTTATCACTGGGGGGTGGCAATGCTAATTGGAGCAATTGAGGTGGAAGAGCATGCCCAGAAAAAAGATTGTCTGTCCCCGTTTGGCCACCAGCTGGCCAAACAGCAGTTCTTTCTGTCTCGTGGCCCTAAGTATCTAGTGTGTTTCCCTGCTCCCTTTGAGGCTGGCCTGAGGCCTTTTTAAATTTTTCCTTACCTTTTGATATTGTTTATCCTCATCTTTGCTTGGTGTCCCTGTTTATAGTCTACCCTGGTCATGCCTTGCTGAATTATCTTCTGCTTGTGTTCCTAGTTGCACCTTGTTTAGTTGGCCAGTTAGTGTTTGCTAATATTTCCTAGTTTCTTGTGCTTCCTAACTGGAATTTATTCCACCTGTTTCTTGGTGTCTCATGCCTGTCCTGATTGGTTGATTTAGTTATGGTCCACACCTGTCCCTTGTTTGCCTTGTTGTCTGTATGTATTTAAATGCCTGACCTCATCCTGTTCGTCAGTTAGTCATTTTGTTTAAGATGTGTACTTACTGTGTGCTTGTAGCTTTTGTTGTTCCGAGTCCTGTTCTGCGTTTTGTTCTTTTCCCTAGTATATTTATTTTGTGATTCTTTTTCATACTTATTTCTCCTGTTTAGTTCTTTACCCGTCATGGTCCCTTTATTTTGTGGTTTAACTCTTTGTGTTCCGCTCTTGTTGATAAACTCTTTTTCCTCGTGAACCACTTGGATCGTGGATCGTCCCTCTTTTTCCAAGTGCACCGTGCACCGCCATACCAATAACAAGTAATTGCAAAAGAGTACGCACCCAGGTTGGAGAAACACATATGTTTCATCACCCTTTTGACAGAAATGACTGATTATATCCTTTACTTCAGGTGAGCTAAGCATAAGGACAGTAACCCACATGCAACACCAAGGTGCTGTTAAATAATCCTTGTTTTCACTCAAGAAAAATGGATTTCAGATAAACACCTTATGTCCCTGAATCAATAAAAACCCAATTTTATTAATTTTCCTTAATTGTTTGTTACCTGCTATCTAACTGACTTAAATGCTTGAGTTTGTTTCTTCTGCCTGATATAAACGTATAGAATCTTGGCCTTTGTCTCACCTCAGACAAGTGGTGTGTGCAGAGGTGTCGACCTACTGTACTCGCTGTCTTTGGGATCGCTGTGTGGGAGTGACATGCACACTGGTACTGCTTAGGGAATAAGGCTTGTGAGCGGGTGGTTTCACTCTCACAGCCCAGGATGAGGCTTGATCTGAACTCCCTAGCAATGTGGCGTAAATTGTATCAGAAAGTATGCAGCTCTGCTCTGAAATGAACCTGCTAGCTCTCTGGAGCTACTGTTATTTTTGAGGGTAGGTGTGAGGCTCAGTGGGCTAAGCTTCTGTGCCTGCAATCGGAAAGTCACCCGTTTAAGCCTCAGCAGAACAGTCACGTGTCCATGAGCCCCTGAGCGAGTCCCTTAACCCCCAGCTTCAGGGGTGCTGCATACTGGCTGAGCCTGCGCTCTAACCCCCACGATTTTGATATATTTTACATGGAGAGCATGATGGGGTAGGAGAAAAAAGAATTTCCCCACAGGGTTTACTAAAGTGCCACTGTTATTGTGGTGTAAGATCCAGTGCCAGAAACCGGGTTTAGATAGTTACCATTTCTAGGCAATTGGGTTGAAGTGTCAGTGCCCTCATCCTATGAAATACATGCATTTGGAATTTCCACTGAGCTTTATGTGCACCTCCCTCACAACCAGGTGGTTTTAAAGCAATGGCAGCTTGAAGAGCCACCAATATGTAAATGCTGTGCTTAGTATGCAGGAGCATCAACTGGGCCTTTTTATGATGCGAAGTTGGAGGATGTTCTCCCACCCTGGGAAAAGCATGCTGAGAAGAAGCATCCATACAATGACAGTACTGAGTCCCAGCGGGTTGGGTCTCTGCGGGGGCCTCCGTACACCGCCGGTCCCCAGGGAACAGCTTCACGTAACTGAAGATCCTCATTCTTCTGTGTTCCTGTGCCTCCACAATGCAGTCCAGATGCAGTCTAATCTGGTTATCACCATGGCAGCCCAGATTCTGCCTCCCCACTCCGAAAACTCCACTTCCTGACCCTGTCTGTAATGCGATTAGGTCCATGTTACACAAAATGAATTGCGGTGATTTCATTAGAGGCTTGACGAGGGCCGGTGAGATCTGTGGTGCGTGTCTTTCTCTGGGTGGGTGGTGCTGAAGGTTGGACTGTCTAATGGGATGCTTATTGGGTAAGGCAAGGCAATACACACACATCCCAAGTCTAACATTGTAGGAGGTGGGCGTATACAATGCGGCTCTAAGGTTTTGTCCCTGAGTTCTGAATCTGGGCCTTTAAGACATGATTAAATAAAATATATGCTATACTGAGACATTGTACCCATAGTGCCATCATGACCCAGACGTCGTATAGAATCGTTAGGAATGTAATGGTGGGTTTACTGTTCACACATTTCAAGATAAAGTGACACACAATGGGCCAATACAGATAAAACATCTAATGTACAGGTCAGGTGCTTTTCTCACTGAGAGACCGGATTCACAAATATCCATCCAGCTATTACCTATAACCACTTAACCAGTTCAGTGTTACTGCAGATTTGCAAATATCCCTTTGCCTTTATAGATAAATAAAGAGTTTGAATGAATGAGAAACGGTTGTGCGTCAAGGGTACTTGAGCCGATTGGCTTTTCTGTTAGATGGTAGCAGTGTCCGTAGGCTAATATTAATCTCAGGGTGACGCACAGGGAAAAGGCATCAGGGTTTTCCATAGTGTTTAGATGGGCATGACCGTTGTGTGTCCTTTTAGCAGATTTTCTCTGGCGGTTCATTTTGCGAGCCTGGCACCGATTGTGGAAACACTCTCTTTCCTCCTCAGCAGGTCTGAAGCAGCAGCAAAGCGGAGAGACCCTGCGGAATACACTTAGGGGGGACTCCACTTTTGTAAGGAATGAAGCGAAGCGATTTTCCGTTTCCTCGAAGGAGAGAAGCTGGGTTCTGATGCCACTATAGAGCCATCGGGGTGGAAATGTCCCTTGGGAGGGTATGTAATGATTTCATTCCTGACCAGCTATCTCATCCCTGAGTCCCCTCGGCCTCAGATGCATGCTTGTCTTCAATCCTGGACCCGAGGCCTACAAAAGCATTTGATACTATGAACCGAAAGTCAGTAACCCTTGAGTGCCTGTTCGAACTATAAACACAAATCACATCCTGCAAGCATTACTATTTAATGCACACAGAATGAAGAACCTGGACAGTGTCTCAGAGACCACAGCTCAGAGACAGTACCACCATTGATCAGGGAGGCGCAGATTTAGCATGTTGTAAAAGATGCACAACTTGAAAGCTCACTCTACCATAGGGGCTGGAAGAAGGAGAAGCTGTTTTTGTGTTTTATCGTGGTCCTCTGTGAACTTTACACATGACAGCGTTTGAGCCTTCGCACTGAATTCGGTACCGCCATCCAAATTGCATGTCAAGGGAGAGGTTCTGAACTACTGAGCTTGCAGGCTGACTGCATAAGATAAGAAAAACATCATATATACTCATCAATGGCTGGGGGGGGGCATCAAATATTCATGGGTTTTTGCGGACCCTTAAGTAAATGGGCTAATTCATTTCGGAAGACGTGTTTAACCACAATGTCTTGATGTGCTACCATCCCCCAAGGAGTCTTGGACAGTCTGAGTTCCATTTGTACCTCCCCTCCAGCACTAAACTCAGCTGCTCCCCTTAGTATTAAGGGTTTGGGTTAGGGTGGCAGTGGCACAGCCTGGTCATGTACATACCAACAGAAGGAACCAGCCCACCAGGTATGGCCTGGGAAGGGGTCTGCAGCTAAGATAGAGATTAGTGTTGTAGCTGTTGATACTGACCCCTACTCCACTTACACTCTTGCCTTGCCTTCCAAGATTAACTAACTGCCTCAGGTACTGAAACCTAACCATTGCAGCGAACGGAAGAGACTGTTCCGCAGGCAGTATATGGCTGCTACGTGCCAGCTAATGCATAGCATTTTATAGACAGCATTCTATTCCTGGAGGCTGACACATGGCTGCCTAACTCTCCAAACATCCATTATCAGACCACTTTTCCTGGTGAGGGTGGCAGAATGCTAAACAGGTCAGACCAGACTTATCATTCCAAGAGCACAATCATGTCTTCTGGGAGATATAATCCCTCCTGTGCTCAACCCCGGTACTCTGACCAGTAGGACATACCCGATACAGCTCCCTTGGGAGCCAACCAAGTGACATCCTTGTAAGATGTCTGAACCAATTCAGCCTGCTTCTATAGATCTGAACGGGGTTCTATTTCCAGGTCCCTCCAGATCTCCAAACTCCTCTGCCTGTCACAGAGAGTGCCCAGCAACCCTTTGGAGAAGCCTAATTCTGTCCACTTCTTTTTGCAGCTTCATTCTCTCAGTCATTATCCATAGCTCATGACCATGATCAATGACTTAGGGCCACCTCCACACCGTGGGCCTACTCAGAGGTGGCAAAGATGTGGCCATCAAACCAATCTGCCAGCCAATAAGATCTCAGACTCTCCTCTTTCAGCAATTCATTCTTCAGACAGAGTACACGATAACATGCCAAACCACATCAAATCAGCATGCCTTGCCTGCACTAAGGTTACTGGGACACACTGCTGGAGTTATACCAAGGAGTGGTGTTTGGCAGAGAGTGCCAAAGGAGCCTGACCAATCAGAATTTGAAAAATGGGTGAGTTCTAGTTTTAATTGGTTTGATATATTTACAGGGATGTATTATGCCCCTAAAGATCATTTTCAGCAACTCTCAAAATGCAAAAGGGAGAGGGAAGAAATAGGTAACACATAACCAATCCAACCAATCCATAAAAGGGTTAGTAAAAATAAGGGATGTGTCCAAAACTGAATACTTACACAGTTTGTACTGAATTTTGTTAGAAGCTTACTACTTAGCCATTAATGTATTATATACTGCATGTATGGATGAGAACGGTACAAATGCACTCAGACATACAATTATCTGACCCAGATGTTTATCAATGACATAGCTTGATCAGCACGAAATTTCACTGTTTGAAACTATCAATGGAAACTATCAATAAAAAAAATTAAATATTCTAGTCAGCATATGTAACTAGGCATAATTTTCTACTTAAAGGGGGCATAGGATGGAATAGAATGCATTTTTTCTACATTTGTCTACATACTGTAGAAGGTATGTGAACTTGGTTTGGTCGAAACATGTCCAGAAGTGGTTTTACAGGCCTATTCCCTATACTTTGGTTCTAGAATGAGAGTCTGTTTTCTATTGGTGGGCTTATTATTATGCTCACAAGCTATGCTCTGATTGGCTGGTTTACAGAGAGGTGCTGCGATGGCTCACACATAACCAACATAGTGCTCCAAACATTTCTTCCCTACTGAGGATTCTGACATACTTCTCATTTTGACATACTATATTTTGCCTACTGCACAGCAAACACATACAATTATGCATCGCTTAATGTCCTTCGACACATTTGACAGCATGTACATCCAAGTTGGAACTTCCTTATCGGCTAACAGGGCACAGCAGATGTGGCTACAGTACATACATATCTAACTTATAATACCCATAATACTTGATAGCGACAATAAACATCTATATCACCCATTTATCTATTGACTTTACTGTACTTTTTATAGTTATTATATTGTGTATTCTCTCTTATATATGAAGTACCTTGGCTATTTAGGCAATGCAGGTGCAGTACAGGTACAGTAAAGGTATGGTACAGGTGCAGTAAAGGTATGGTACAGGTGCAGTATTCTGTATAGGCTGTATTAAGTATGATGTTTGCATAGCGTCCAAGTCCCCTAATATCTTATTGGACATAATGTAATTGGTAACCCATCACAGAAACGCATTCCTGCATGCAATTTCAGATGCACCCAAGGGTTCATAACAGTGGGATAGGCCTCCAGAGGGCCACCATGGCGAGTGATCACCATGTGACCAAGCCCAGCCAATGCCAGCAGTCAAGGATTAGGGTTAGGATTAGGTTACTTTTGCAAGGGTGTCATCAATATGGACAAACAAAGGTGTCACTGCATTTTCACAGAAACCCAGGCAGCGTTCAAAGGGCTCACAGGAAAAAAAGCCCCCTGAAAACATCAGTGACACGCTCCTCTTTAAAGGAGAAAACACATAAAAATATTCTGCGTTAAATCATTTATGAGGTGATGTTTAGATACATGACAGAGATACTTTATACTTTCACTGTGGAGAAGGAGTGACCTTGCCTCATTCTATATCAAAACACGCTTTGACATATGCAGTATTTATACTTTTGCTGCTGAGTGACACCCAACAGGGCACTCTTACTTTCTGCCCCTGCGTGATGATCAGAAACCACACCACATACTGTTTTCTTGACACTAAGGTGCAGAGAGACGTTTCTCATTGGATGCTCCGCAACATTGTCCAGTACCTGGTGACCTACACAGTTGCCTAGCACCCTGAAGAGCTTTTCATGAGGCCTTCACCCTTGGAATGTTAAAAGCATACTGTGGGCCGAATTGTACAGAAAGCTATACATGTATATTATCGAGATACACATAAGGAGAATGGGCCACATCAGGCTGATTCTACCATACCTTTCCCTTTAAGGATCACATGATGAAGGGACTGAACAGGGAATTTATTTGGAGCGGGGGTGAGGGAACAAATGCAACCACTCCTTGTTCAGCGACCTTGTTCCATTTCAATGAATGGGTCTTTGAGCAAAATGAGTGCTAAGTGAAAATCACGGTAGCGTGACCATGACTGTGTTTATGACTTTACTTTAGCCTTCCATACTCAGTATCCTTTATGCTGCAGGAAGTGGACATTTTTAATAATACATTGTTTATTCTACTTCAAAGGCCCCTCTCACTCCATCACGCACTACTGTCAGATGTACAAAATTTGGTTATTCATGCACATATTGGTTGGAAAATGAATTTTATATTACCATCATTTGTACATTACCGTTATTTGTACCGTCATTTGTATATTACCATCATTTGTACTGCCATTTGTACATTATCGTCATTTGTACCGTCATTTGTACATTACCGTCATTTGTAGCTTACCATCATTTGTACATTACTGTCGTTTGTACTGTCATTTGTACCGTTATTTGTACCATCATACACATACATTTGTGTATAATCGCTAAGCAAGGAAGTTGATAAATGAGTAGCTGTAATCACCAGCTCAAATTTCCAGATGTAAATTATTCCTGGTCTTGTAATGTACTATATCATTAACCAGTGTTTCCCAGTCCAGTTCTCGGGGATCCAAATACAGTCCATGTTTTTGCTCCCTCCGAGCTCCCTGCCAGACAGTCCACATTTCTGCTCCCTCACAGCTCCCAGCAAAAATGTGGACTGCCTGTGGGTCCCCGAGGACCGGATTGGGAAACACTGACCTAGTGAACCTGTCCAGTTTCAGGCTCACATAGCTAAATTCCCACAAGATTACACTTGAGAGTCATAATCAGAGAATCCACATTGACCAGATTCTGGTGGTTTTGGGGGGCAATAGCAAGTGACACCATACAGCATATGCCACATAAGTACTAAAAAATCAGAGCTGTTCAGTATCAGGCTGCCGATTTATGCACATAATGCTAACAATAAAGGCTTCAGCAGACCATATATATAGATGTGGCTATGGATAACAACTTGACGACAGGTAACATGGAGCTTGAACTCTCTATAATGTATGCATGTAATATCTTACATGAATCACCCACCAGCTGGAGAGCTTGTTAGATACTCTGAGAGACCGAGGAATTTTTTTTTCAATTCAGTGCTGCTTAGTTGGGGTTACACTGGTATATTACTGAGAGATTTACCAGCTTTTAGTCATTTTTACAGCTATATATTTTACTGGAAGAATTCAGAGCAGATGCCAGAATGTTGCCTGAGACGGGACACCCACACAGGATAGCAAGACAGATTCCTGAAGGTGTGAGGAACCGCCTTGAGGGTCCAAAGCAGCACAAGAAATGGGTTACCTGTAGTTCTAGCTTTCCGACAAGGGAGGCAGAAGAGAGAACTTTAGCAGGTGAACTCACCGCAGTGCCACCTGTATGTCTTCTTAATGAGCTCCCACAGGTCATGAATGCTTACGGCAAAAAGGAATCGGGCATGTGCAGCCAATCATGATGAGTCTCCTCTTCTTCACTGAAGAGGTGCCAAGTCTTACGAAATTTCCATCGTATATTTTGAAAGGAGAGAGAAGAAAAAATTCATCTTAGCGACTTTCAGTACGATGGTTACAGGCAAGGCCTGTGGTTCAGTATTTTCCAACCCACAGACGGCGCACGTTTTTGCTGGGAGGGAGCAAAAACATGGACTGTGTGCGGGCCTCCAGGGACCGGGTTGAGAAACACTGCTGTAGTTCATAAGGAGAGGACGAGGCTTCTCCACATGATTCCACCAGCAAACATTCTGTGTTCTGATTGTGATTTTCTCATACAAACTAGTGACTGACCATCTACTGTACAGTTGGCTAATTATTTCTCTGTCAATCCTATCTTAATTTTTTTTTTCACAAAATGCTGAACAAATTACCCCATGAAAGGGAAGCTTGACTTGAGTTAGTGGCCTGACAGCAGTGCCTTTCAGCAAAGTCAGTCTCAAAGAGAAAGGCAGAAATAGTCTGTTTTCTGAGCCATTTCAAGGCAAGACATGCCACAAATTGGAAAAAGAAATGTCTGATGTGCAGTGCTTAATAAGCAGTTGTTAAAACTAAACTGATCATATAACTCAGTTTTGTTGTTTTTTATTTTTTAGTAATTCAATACTATTGTTTTTATTCCTATACTTCTTCATGTCATTAGGATGCAAACACGGCTATTCTTATTTTACTTACAGCTGTCAAAATTAAATCCCAGCACCTCTGGCTTTTTTAGGATTCATGACTTCAAACTACCAGATGTGAGAGAGAGCGCAGGCATTTTAAACCACGGTGCCGTCTGTGCTGCGGTTGGGTGAAAATTCAAGTCTGGTAATTAATGTCTCTAAAATTCTCAAGGCTGTTTCTGTATATATATAGAGCATCTCTGATAAATTGCTCAAGGACAGATCCTCATTGCAGGCTTCACTAAAGGTGTTTAGCATGAGCTGAGGAAACAAGGGAAGGAGATCCTTCACACGCCCGTCGTTGTTAATAAGAACGGTGCGAAGTCCTCAGTGGAGACGGCTCCTTTTCTTCCCAGTTGCCATGTTAACGAGTTCCAAGACGGCCGGATATGAAGCTTTGTTTTTAGAACAAAAAATCTCTGAAATCCCAGTGTATGCCTGGAGATACACACAGGGTCGACTCAAGTGATTTTTTCAGATACATGTAAATGTCTCAATAATACTTTCAGTGTTTATTTTCATAATTAAAGCACCAGAAAAACAGCATTAGAGAATTGTAAAATTGCTTTACTGGGCACACTACAAGTCACCTGGCCATCATCAGAACAGCCTAGTCATTCAACAACTAGAATCATTTCGTTTCATGAATGGCTGCCAGGTGGAAAACATAGGTCCCGTCTGTATGGTCACAAAGCTCTGGTCCATTTTACAAGCTGACATCAGCATAATGCCTCTCCGAGGGTCAGCCGTAGTGAAAATCACACTGCATTACTTCCCACTACCACGGTCACTATATTCCAGGGCCTCCTAGTGACCTTGCAAGGAAAGTCACAGGCCATTTTTTTCCAAAAAGATTTTCATAACAGATGGTGAATTATGGTGATGAAGTTCCTTAAAGGTGCAGAGCGCACTCCCAGATGCCGTAGGATGGACGGCCAGGGCCATGAGCCCAGGTGCTGGCTGGGAGTAGCTGTGACAGCATCCCGTCAGCCTGCTCCTGGCGCAGGGGAGATGGGGGGGCCCTGTTGATGAAGCGTTGGGCGAGAAGACAGCAGACCCTGACCTGCAGTGGCTGCAGCTTCTCCTTCTGTCACAAAGACACACAATACTCTGCTGCTTGTCTGCTACTATTCCTTCTTAAAAAAGCCCTAATTGCAAACGTCCTAATATGATATGATACGATACGATATGATATGATATCATATCATATCATATCATATCATATCATATCATATCATATCATATCATATCATATCATATATCATGATTTCCCAGAGAGACAGGAGACAGGGGTGCCAAAAATCTATAGAAACTATTTATTAAACATTTAAAAAGCAAAATGGCAACAAGGCATTGGACTGGCACAATAACAGTCACAAAGAAATCTCTGGAAGAGACAGAGCGGGACCAGTGACCCATTTCGTATGGTTAGCACAGATACCATAGATGTGGGTCAGACCAGAGAGGTGTCAGCCGGGGCAGTAGAGCAGTACTAAGAGAGAGCAAGAGAGGGGGAAATGAAATGTAGGTCCAAGGCCAGCCCCCCCGGGGCCCCCCAGTGAGCACCCTTTTTTCATAGGGGGGGGTCCCGACACGTGTCACCGGCAGAGCACACCTCCGCAGCAAGGAGCTTCATGCTCTGCTGCCAGCCTAAGTTCAGCTTCACATTAGCCCTTCTCGCTCCTTCTCCATCTGTGCCACAGTATTATTCAGATACCCTCTCAAATTCTTCACGGACCCCCCACCCCAGCCCTACCGTGTTTCTCTCACCCCTCACACCGAGGTACCTCCGACAGTGATCACTTATTGGTAGGGTTCACCCTCAGGCCAGCAGGGGGCGCATGTGGCAGTCAGGCGGGGGGCGGGGTCTAAGTGCCGCAGCCACCATTCACTACTGGCATCAAAGCTCTGGATGAAGTCGCCTGGCCGTGTGCCCGCGGCTCTCGGTGCTCCGAGGTCTGTCACTGACGACAGGGGATTTCCATTACGGTGCCCCTCCTAGGGTCGCTCATGGAGCCAAATATAACACAAACCAAAAAAAAAAATGAAGAAATGATACGATTTAGACCAAGAAACGTCAAAAGTAAAAGAAATTGAAACCGGTAAAGGAATGAAAGGCTTCAGAAGCATGAGGATTTTCCCGACAAAGGGAGCTGTTTTCCATCTCCCTCCAGGCGTCCTCTTCAGGCTCTCACACACAGCTATCTCACCGCAGGAGCATTCAGAGGCTTTATTCTGGGTCAGGAGATGGTCATAAAAGAAGAGAAGCTTCCATTCCAAGCAAACATACAATTTGACATTCTAAGCACCTTGTCTGGGAGTTTCAAGATGGGATGCCGCTTGGATGTGACCTTTCAGTCTTTTGCTCGCCTGTCTGCTTTCTTAACTAATGTCTCCTCTTTTCAACCTTGAAGCACGCGAAAGGGCAGCATATGGAGTATGGTGGGGGGGGGGGGGGCAGGGGGAAAGCTGTCACCTAGCCCCCCTAATTTGGGCAACCGTGTTTGTGTCTCATAAAGGAGGCCTTCGCTCCCAATTCTGTGATTATAGCCGGTTTATCTGCACTGCCCCCTTACTCGCTGGTATTTATGGTTCCCGTAGCAACTGTCATCTGGCACACTCCCATCCAAAGGCTGCTCCAATAAAGGGGTCTGGATGAATGCAGTAACAGGAGGTGTGTGTTCTCCCTGAGCAAGGAGGGGAGCCAGACAGCCAGGTGGGAGTGTTAGCTTCTACCCCAACAGTCTCCTCACGCTCAGATTTGGCATGCAAACCAGCTTCACATTTGCATCCACTTGACCGATCAAAGTGAAGTCAACAGAGGCTACTGCACACGCAGAGTGAAACAGATCCACCACTTCAATCTGAGCATATTTGTGCACTGGGAAAACAATATGACTATGTAGATGACTCAGAGAAAGTCTGTGGTAATAAGACTACATTATTTATGAGTTTTCCTCCTAACACCATGCGTGTAATTTACACTGTGTCCACATCATTAATAGAACTCCAAACCCCAACCCAGCATCCAACAGAAAACAGTACATTTTTATTATGGTGGGTTTTATTCCATAGGATCTCAAGAGACCTGTTAGATGAGAAGTTTACATGAAGAGGCTTGTTTGGAGACTAATTTAATGGATGGTTTATAAAGAGACAATCGTTAGGAGAGGTATAAACGGATCAAAGAGTGTATCTGCAAGCTTCATGAGACCTGTTTTGCCCTCCCTCCTGTTTTTACTGTGGATCTGCTAGTTAGTTTGAAGGCAGGAGAACAAGTACAGAGTCAAACTGGGTTCAGCCCAGACAGCCATCGTTTCTTCGATAGGATTCGTCTGCCTGTTATTCCATGTAAGACATCAGTTGCTCACATCTACACTATGAGGATCTCCTCTCCTCTGTAGATGCCAGGCCAAGGTAGCAGATGGCTGGCCTCCCAACACACATCTCGCTAGTTTCACTTAATCTTAGTCTTTTTTTCATTCCTCTGATGGTTAATCCCTGAGATGCACTTTCTTTGCTTGTTTACACACCAGTAAATCTCTCAGTTGCATTTCGTCGCTTTGTCTTACCAATGGAAATGTACAGAGAACGACTTAAATTGCCAATATGCAGGTCTGTCTCCGGAACACCGAGCTTTGTTTACAGTGGACACTCAAGGGTCTCTCTTCCCTTGGGGCTCTGCATAAGGTTCAAGTTTCTGATGTTGTGAGCCATGTATTTATTTATGTATACTGCTAGCGGATTAGGAACCCCCTCAGTAAGATGACGAGTGATTCGCTATCCCTGTGCCACTTCGGTCCCTGCCCATTCCGTCGTGATTGGGCAGTTTCCATTGTCACATGGCGCATGCAGGAGGTACACCTAGCAATGACATCATCTGAAGCTGGTGGGAGGTACCAGGGTGCCGAGTGATGATCCTGATTACGCATAATAACAATGCAAATCCAGACATACTGGCCCAGTGTGTCGCCTTGGACGAGACCCGTCTTTTTCTCACCAAACAAGCACAAGACTGACAGGTGGCAGACACTTTGTGGAGCTTGCACTAATACCAGGAAGACATCTTGCATTTCCACCAGTGGTACCCTCTTTGATACATTTGATACAAAATTACTGCTCGCACAGGCACTCAACATAAAGACGCCCTTTGCATGAACACCTGTACTTAACACATGCACCAAGTGTTAAGTCAAACACACACATCCCCCGACACACAGACACTCATTAAAAGCACGGACTCACTGCTCACGCACGCACTCGATATCAGCATACACGGCTCACACAAATACAGCAGACATGGCTTAATGGTGAAAGGAGTGCCCAGCTGACACTGGGGAAGTCATCCCATCTGCCTGAGGAAACTCAGCAAGCATTAAAACCGGCAAAAGGTCCAAGGCATGGAGCTGCTGGCTCTTCTGGAATAACGGAGTAGGTGACACCCCCACAGTCCCCCCCTGCCCCATTCCAATGGGGGTGTAAGAAGCAGGCCAGCACACTCCACAGCTTTAAAGTGCATCTGTGTAAGAAACAGCCACCGGCCGAGACCCAGTGGAAAGCACGCTGGTGAAAGGCTCAGACTCACATGCTGTCTGCGAAGCTGGTCTCAACACCTCAGAGATGTCGACAGGAGCCGTCGCGATTTTCGGCTTTTCAGCTGTCATTATGACATGTGCGGTGGGTAGCATGAGGCTGGGGGGTCATTTGATGGCTAAGGGAATCCCCCTCCACAATGCCCCGCTTGGCCTGCTGGTGTGCCTAATTTTTTCCAGGTGTCACTCAGCAAAGTTTACATGCTGAGGGTCGCTAACTACCTGCATGATTCCATCCAGGCCAGGTACTGGCATAAATCAAGTGATGTCAAGTGGGCCGATGGTTTGTTAGCCCAGTCCCATGTCTCTTCCACCCCACCCCACTTTAATTACCTGGAACTGACATTCTGTACGATGGTGCATGTGCAGACGCTGATGCTGGGAGCACTGCATAATGGCCTTTTATATCTACACACAATACGGTGCACGCATAGTGGGCTATTAGAGTGGTTGGGGATATTATTAAATGGACGTTGGGTAAAATATGATGTATTTCACATATCTGTTGCCAGGAAGTAGAAAGACACCAGTAGTGACATTGACTTTCCAGCACCATGAACATATTGGACCTCATACCATGAGAAGAACAGGAGAGAAACATTTTGGTAACTAAAGAAATAGACATTATACACCTGGACTTTAAGCTGTATTTGTTGTGTTTTTGAACAAAGCTTGTCATTTGAAAGAATATAGCAGAATATCCAGCAATATATAGGTATAAGAAACCCTACAACATCTCTGATCCATTCATCCATCTTCCAAACCTCGTGTTCTTTGCAGGGTGCTAGTGTGATCTGCATGAGTTTTAATATTTACTATTAGTTAAACAAGTGTAAAAAAACACTGATGAAAAAAGAGAAATTTGTGATCTTTATTTTCCAGGAAATATTTTTAAAGTGTCCCTGAAAAGCAGCAATAACTGAGAGTGGGAGATTCACTTTACCAAAAATTTTACCTGGAACCTGACCAAAGACATCAGAGACTAATACCCCCCCCACCCCCAGCTCGAATGGCAAACCTCCCTGCCTGTCATGCCACTCTGATACTAATATTTTTCTCAAATTATCATGTTTTTCACACAAAGGACTTTGGCTCTTTAACAATCTTAACAGGTACTGGGTTTTGCATAAATAATACTGTAATATCAAGATGAGAAGCTTAGATGTTGCAGCTTCTGTTGTCTGTTGGCGTGACATGTCTCCATATATTTGCTTTGTCCTTGTATACAGGAATATAACTGCATTAAACAGTCATTTCTCAGTGGGTGGCGACGGTGGGACTATAAGACTACTCACTCACAGCTCGGGCCATGCTGGTTTGTCCACGTCCCTGCCCAACCCCGAAACCAGCAGGCCATGGCCAGGGGGGAGAAATGGAGATGCTGAAGGCTTGTCCCCCCAAGAAAACCACATTTAAACAGAACCTGATCTCACAATCACACAAAAACACGTCCTAAAAATATATACAACAATCAGCTATAACATTAAAACTGCCTGCTATTGTATGGATCCCCTTCATGCCACCAAAACAGCTCTGCCCCATCGAGTCATGGACTCCTCCGAAGGTGTCCTGTGGTACCTGGCACCAAGACGTTGGTAGCAGATACTTTAAGACCTTTAATTTGTGAGTTGGGGCCTCCATG
This sequence comes from Petrocephalus sullivani, assembly GCA_026780845.1. Classification (NCBI taxonomy): domain Eukaryota; kingdom Metazoa; phylum Chordata; class Actinopteri; order Osteoglossiformes; family Mormyridae; genus Petrocephalus; species Petrocephalus sullivani. Next base: position 16,563,563 of record JAODKM010000034.1, read on the forward strand.
GATCAGACTTGTTTGTCCAACACGTCCTACAGATGCTGGGATCGGGGTGAGCTCTGAGGAATTTGGGGGGCAAGTCAACACCTTGAACAGCTTTCCATGTTTCTCAGACCATTCCTAAATAATTTTTGGTGTGTGGCAGGGTGCATTACCACTGGCCATTGGCTTCAGAGAATACAGTTGTCATGAAGAGGTGTCCTTGATCTGCAACAATGTATAGGTAGGTGGTATGTGTGGGATCTCTTGTGGGGTGAGTCCAAGCGGACCAGCCCCCACGTGCATCAATGAACCTTTCCATCGCCAGTTCACCGGTTGGCCTTCATTGGACCACTTTTGGTAGGTACTGGCCACTGTACCCCACAAGACCTGCCGTTTTGGAGATGCTCTGACCCAGTCTCCTAGCCCTCACAGATCCTTAAGCTTGCCCATTTTTCCTGCTTCCAACACTGTTCTCTTGCCTAATATATAATGGCACCCTTGACAGGTGCCTTTGTAATAATATAATCAATACCATTTACATCACCTGTCAGTGGTTTTAATGTAATGGTTGAACTGTGTATACCATCGGCTTTGCCCCAGAATAATGGGGTGTCCAGGTCCGAGCTTTGTCTGGGCCTCCCTGATGTGTTTAAAAACTGTATTTATATCACAACCAGTTTTTCAGTTACATCCCGCCTACTGAGCCAGCATGATGGTGCTCAGCCACTGTGAGCAGCGAGGTGTTCAGAGGGGCTGTGAGAGACACACTGTTGGCACATGTAGCTTCTGTGAGTGCATCTTCACGTGGGTGTGTGTGTGTGTCTCTGCGTGCGTGAGTGTGTTTGTGTCACCGCATAAATATGCATGAGTGCGTGTGTGCGCGCTCCTATCACACTGGGAAGAAAGTGGGTCAGGAGAATGGTCTCCTTGGAAGAGCAAGTGAGCTTGTCACCTTCCATTTCATTAAAAGCAGAGATCGGCGCGTCTGGGGGCCGCACCGGGACGGTGGGAGCACCAAGCCTCTCAGCCTCTCCAGCGGAACGCTTCTCCCCCCCCCCCCCCCCCCCCCCCCCCCCCCCCCCCCCCCCACCCCCCCCCCCCCCCCCCCCCCCCCCCCCCCCCCCC
>JAODKM010000034.1:16588035-16602961 GCA_026780845.1 Petrocephalus sullivani
TACCAGCCCAAGCGCCGCACAAGCACTGCCGTGTGGGTGTCCATGGGTACCAGCCCAAGCGCCGCACAAGCACTGCCGTGTGAGTGTCCATGGGTACCAGCCCAAGCACCGCACAAGCACTGCCGTGAGGGTGTTTCTCCCTCCTCGCCAGATCGTCACTCTGCCCCCTGCTCTGGTGTCTGCCAGCAAACCTCGTGAGAGACACAATTCACAAGGCTGCAGATCAAATATCTGCGCTGAGGACATGAAACTTGTTTGTTTCTCCTTTTGAGTTACATTTCTGTTCTTTCAGGAATACTCTTCTGTTTCCTTTCCTAAATAATAATGAATGCAGTGGTGATCATTTCAGCTTCAATTATTATTTCAGCCATTGAACGGTAACTAACAAATTAGTTGATGCTGTTTTGTTATTATTCTGGAGTGTTTAATAGACACTAATTCAGCTTCAGAATAGAGTCCTCAGCTTCCTGTCACATGACTTAACTGAACTGACATAAGCAGTAGTGTAGGACAGGACTGAAAGTATAAGGTAGTATGTGGTGCATTTTTCATTGTTTCTTTGGGGTTTGTGGAGTGGAGTTTCACCTGTATGTCTGTTTATCATTTGAATGCCATGACAGTAGCACATAAATGGGATGCTTTCCTCCCACATACACATGCATTTACAGACGTACAAACATAAACATACCACAAGCCACAAAAATATATACATACACTAGTGGCTCACAGCTCACTGCTTTACCACCCTGCTATACAGTCACCAATGGCCATAGGAATTAGGGGGGGTACAGCCCGTTACCATGCCAACTCCTCGCGCTGTTAATCATGGACCCAAAAGCTGCCCCTCAGGTAGAAACCCTCAGGACACCATTATGCAAATCCAAAACGCCCCTTTTGTTCACAGGCAATGTAGTGTACAGATCAATAAGCACATTTAGGGCAAAACAATATGTATTTCTATCATTAACATAGCAGCACCCATATAAATAGTAACATTACTCAAATGGAATTTTGCCTTAATGATCAAACTTTACTGTGATGTCACCATAATCACACCCATATGGTGCTTTATAGATGTGTTGCATATGTAATTTATGCCTCTTCATTGAAGAGTATTAGTTTGGTTGTGTGTTTATACAGCTGGGTTTAAAAGAAGGAGGCATTATTCATTGGCATTCTCAGCAGCAAATGGGAAGTGACATTGTTCAGTGGCATTCTTGGCAGCAAATGGGAAGTGGCATTGTTCAGTGGTGTTCGTGGCTGCAAATGGGATGTAACATTGTTCAGAGTTTGCTCACAAGCTTCTGTACCACATACTCTGAACTTGTGTGTTAAAGGTTCCCGCCTCCATGTTTCTAGTTCGCAGGGCATTCATGCAGGCTGTTGATGACTGGATTAGTGTGAAAATGGCGCTGTTCCTGTGATGCAAATGGCGTGTGTATGTCTATTTACATGAAATATTTTAGCAGCTATTAATGATGTTGCTTTCATAGTAGAATGGATCTCTGTGCCAGCATGCTCTATTAAAAATGTCTGTTCATTGGCTAAGACAATGGTACCTTCTGTAGATCGACATGTCTTTTGCACAGTTTGTTGACATTTTTTTTACAGTGGAGGTTTTGCAGTTGTATGTCAGTAAGAATATTGCGTCAGTCCAGTGACGCCCCCGTCAAGTGACATCAGTTTCACATACAGCATGAAACAGGCTTTTCTTTTGTGTGAATTATGGAAATGATTTAATTGTATGAAACAGTGGATGGATTAGCACTGCTTTAAGCCCAAGATACTTCTGTAATAAAGCTACAATTATCTAGAATTAATAAGGAAATACAAATACACAAGACATAGATACATAATTAGACTAATACAATTTTTTAAAACAATTACATGGATTTCATTGGTTTCTAGAAAAGTCTACAGTGGATTTATAAAATCACCACACTCCACTGGAATTGCAGGTTTTAGTGCAACAATGCCATTATGCTAATGTCAGATATTTTCCATAACGTGACCTTGCAACCAACAAATTTCACAAGGGAAAAAAAAACTAATAGATCATTAGAAGCACAATTAGTATGCAACACCTCTGCTGTGTAAGTGTCTGTAATATGGGGGGATGAAGCAGTGTTCAGAGGTAACCAACCGCATTCAAAATCATGCCGAATGGTAAGCGGCATGCACCTGCAGTCAATGAAAGCGATTCTGATTAGGCCCAAATGAAAATCAGCTGCTCCTGTAGAATTCCCTGAAAAGTTTCATGGTTGCACCCTACAGGGATAGCCATGGCATGAAATGAACCAACAAGATGTCTACAGGATCTTATTGTTAAAAGGTACTGTACAGTAGTTATTTAAAGGAGTATCAAAGCTATCAGATGTACCATGGAGCACTGTGAGCCTTTCATCAATACATGGCCAAAATGTGGTATCATAGGGATAGTGCTAAGATCAGGATGATCCTCAAAAGTCAATGTCAGGACATGGATAAGCATGGATAAGGACACGGACAAGGAAGTTACCAAGATCACCTACCAATTTTAAGTCAAGGTTTATTACAGTAACAGACTGAAAGGGTACTTTCAAAGTGTTTTGGTGGTGTTGTGGGGAGTTATATTCCTGAACGGGATGCCAGTCCAACAAAGAGCATTATTATTATTACTATTATTATTATTATTATTATTATCATCCCACTATTCATATGGGGTTTTCCATAACCGCCAATCCCAAGAAGCAACAGGGCACGAGGCAGGTGCCCTCATGGCCGGGCAAATTGTCCGCCGCAAATTCGATTAGAAGTGATTCGCAGCAAACCCTTCCAAATCGTCAGAAATACGAGGACAGAGGTTGTCATTTATAGTTTCATTTATTGGAGATTTTATCATAAACGGGGAGTGTGTTGATTTACTACGCGAAAAATCTAACTGCGGCGGTGCCTGGACAGGAAATGTTTTAAAACTGCTTTCTTACTAATTTTTCAAGCCAGAAAGCCATGTGCAAAATGATCGGGCCTGAGAGGCTATTTCTACGTCCACAGCGCACAGCACCCGCTCCCGACCACTGCCAAACCTGCTCATATTCTAACGCTCCGCGAACGCTGCTGCTGTATTTATATAGGCCACTAAAAATAGCTCACCTTACGCAGCCAAATATGGCCAGAGTGACAGGCAACTATGGCCAATCGCGTTGCTTTTGTATATATAACTCCTCCCATATGATGCGTTTACCCCGCCCTAATTGGTTGCTTAGTGAGATCATCAACCCTATTTACCTTATATGGCCACGCACAGATTTGATTGACAGAATGCTCCCCCCCACCCCCTGGGTGCCTTGGCTCGCGCTCCTCGGTAGAAAGCAAGCGCTGCTACTTCTCTGCTGAACCAGAGCATCCAAAAAAGTCAGGAATTTAAAGAGAAAAGATCGCAATCTGCCCATGCGGAAATAGACGGAGATTTCATGTCACCCAAATTGCGTCCGACTGCTGGACTGAGGACCAGAGTGTTTACTCCAGAAAATAGGATTTAATTATAAGGACTCAAAAATATACTTTTCTTTTTTTTGTACATTATTTACACCAGTTATATTGGTACATATGCGTACATATTCGTGTCGGGGAGCAAGGTGGACTCGGATCTGAAGGGTTTCTTTGTGTTTTTTTTTCCTCGCAGAGAAGCAAAAGTGTCTTCAGTTGGATCAAAGTGAATTTTCGCATCGACAGGCAGCATGGACCTGCTGGCGAATTATAGTATTTTTCAGGAACTCCAGCTTGTGCATGACACGGGCTACTTCTCCGCCATGCCGTCCCTGGAAGACAGCTGGCAGCAGGTGAATGCTTTCGCTACGTCGCAAAGCGCCGCATTTACCTGCCTTGCTCTCGTAGTTTTCATAGAAGCGCACAGTGCCGCCGCGTTATAATGGTTATTATAGGGGCTCCCGGCCGGTGCAGCCGCGCCGCGGTCTCACGGCTTTTATTGGGGCTCTCAGCGCAGCCGCATTGCTCTAATAGTTATTATAGCAGCTCGCGGAGTCACTGCATTATTCTCATAGCTGTTATAGGATCTCTAACTCTAATAGTTACTACAGGATATCGCAGCGCAGCCCCCTTACTGTAATAGTTATTATAGGAGCTCGCAGTGCGCCTGCCGTACCGTAATAGTTACTTTAAGATCAGCCGACAGCGGGAAAGATTCGACGCTTTATCAGTGCAGTAAAGGAGCGTGCCTTCTAACTTTTCAGAAACAACTAATTGAATCTTGTTTTGTGTCATGCATAAAAAATTCTATCCAAATTCTATCCAAACCATGTCTTAATGTGGTTTAGATGCTGGTTTAGATGCTGATCTGATGCGTGCTTTCGCGGCGTATATTTGTCAGCTGCACGCGGCGTGCTTTTCCCCCACAAACTTGCAATATGAGCACTAATTATAATTCTCTTATTGGTGATTAATGATGCAGTTTTAGCAATGAAAACAGACAACGTCAAATTGTTGACAAACAACAACACATACATTCTCAAATGCATGCGCATCAGCTGTGTTTCCCCTTCCTTAGTACCAGAAACATATCCTGATTCTATTATATAAAATACTAATATTTGTACACCGCAGTGAAGATTAGGTTGTTAAAATTCCCCTGCAGGCAGCATATATGGTGCTTAAATGGCATTATTTAACCTTTGGCCATGGAGAAAATATGAATCGCGTGGAAGCCCTGTGGTGACTCGTTGGTTTCGCTGTGCTCTTATTCATTAGGATTAAGAGGACCACAGGGCTAGTATCCACACACACACACATACACACACACACCGCTGCTCTGACTGCAGCCCAGACTCCTTCTATTCTGTGCACATGCTGCTGGGAATAAGGTGATTCTTGGGGAAATTTTTCAGGCACAGATTTTTTTTTTAAACCGTGTCTTTAAGCTCGGGGATTATTTGAATAACCAAATGTAGATTCCTGGTCAAAGATATGAGATTGGATTGGTTACAGAAGCTCACATACAAGGGAGGCTGTCTCTGCAACTTGCTCTCCTTACCCACAGCCCATGCACGTGGATATGTAATGACCCTTAGCTTGGGAGAAGGCCTGAGCCAATAGAAACTATCCAACCCCCAAAAATGTCTGGTGCACTTGTTCCAGGTGAGGCATCTTGGGCTTATGTTGGGCTCTCAGACATTGTCCTGTCTTCTAAACTAGCTTGTACTGCGCGTCTGCTCGGGTCCATCATATTAAAGAGTTTGTGACAGGCTGAGGGGGGGTCAGTGAAACTGGATGCCAGATGTCTTATTTTCTCTCGCCCTGCATCCGCGAGGCTGAAGGAGCATGGCGGTAGACAGAGGAGTGCCCGGCCAGATACAGGACAAGGCCCACATGTGCTGCAGTGTGCAGGGTGCCTGCCCATTGGCACAGTATGACAGCAAAGGGGACATGTGACCTAGCATGGCAAGCGAAGAAAGTCAGGTATGAAAAAAATGTGATATAAGACAGATGGAAAATAAGCAAAACCGCACTTCCAGCATATGTTCTAATGAGAGTAGGCCCGATAGGGTGAGAGTAGCCCTGTATTTTGTGAAGAAGGTAAATAGTACTTAAAGATGATTGTATTGATATGATCTCAGCTTGTGGAGTGTGGATCAGGATCAGACTTGGGAGGCCATTCAGCTGGAGGCTTGGTGGGAGAAGGAGATGGTTAGTGAGCATGGTGTAGTCCCATCCAGGATTGGTGAGCCTTTATTACTACCCTGAACTATCTTGGGCTTCTCTCTTCCTGTCTCCCTTGTGTTTTTCTCTTCCTGTTGGAAGTACAGCAGAAGGGGTGTCTCCCCCGAGCGCCCAGGCAGCTGCGTTCCGCTTCCCCTGGACTCTCGCTGAAGAGTGACCTCAGTGTTGGGGGAATGCGCAGAGACGCTGTCGCACCATAGATGGAAGTGCGGAATACGGTGATGGACAATCAGCTGGCCTAATGGGGGATCTGCACCTAGACTCAGAGCGTAACTTGACCTACTGCTGACAGAGGAGGTGGGGCATTGTGTCTCCATTTTAGTGGAACCAGGCTGTCTCTCTGCTCCTATGGGTCTCCAGACTCTGCTGTCCTGGTTAAGTGGGCGGCAGTAAAAATGGGTCATTCTCTGCATGCTTGTCTCCATTAAAGCTTCCGGTTGCATTTTCTTAAATTCTGAGCAGCATTGTCTTCATTCCCATGCACTTTTAAATTATATACTGCAAGTATCTATTCTGGAACCTTCTGGAATTGAAAGCATCCCGTGTTTAAAGTATCACCACCTGTTTTTAGATCATTGGTTAAAAGCAGGGGTCAGGGAGCCAGCAGAAGGCCAGGGTTAGGCAGCTTGACATCGTCTACTGTAAAGATGAACTGCTAACTGGTAGAAATGGACACTTCTTGGTTCAGTGGTCGCCATTGGGTCAACTGTGAGTTACCAGTAGCAGGCAGGGAGCCAATGAGTAGCCCACATGACACTTTCTAGAGATGTAATTTTGAAATTTAATGTATCGTTTCCCCCCCCCCCCCCCGTTCAACAATGAATACAAGCACGCCCCTTTCTCCCACCCCCTACTATAATCTGACATGTAATCTGGAAGGCTGATCCTGCCCGCTGTAGACCTGTTGTGTGTTCAGCATCAGGGAATCCAGAAAAGGGACAATGAGCGGTTAAACACATACCCCTTGCTGTTATATGTCAGGTTTCACATGAAACTTTTGCAGACAGGGGCATGTGTGCATATTGAGTGGGGATGTGTACCCCTCAATATTTAATTTGGCTTCATCCTCCCCCCATAAATAGACCTTTTGCCTTTGAATTATTAAATTGTGCTCCCCCAATATCAAACTCTCTCCTCTGCCTTTATTTGCAGTGGTGGTTCTTGGTGTGGAGGTACAGTAGGTACGGGTGCAATAACAAGATGGATGGACACATGACTTTATCATGTGTCTCTGAACACCACCTGTAATGCCTGACACCATGACTTGTGTTTTTGACACACCTCACCTGAGTCTGTTCTTCCTGGGGCCTTTCTGACCCCGCCAGCCAAACGCTCTCATTCTTGTGCATGACAGCTGTGGAGATATTGGTCATGTGGTCCCCGATGTAGTGTGGCTTGGTGACATTCCTTGTGGGGCCCGTGATCCTGAGTAGGCCCCAGGGGTCTGAAAGCATCAAAATCACACATTCGAGGTTGATGAGGTGAGGAAGTCTCAAACTGCTGGATTATTCGCTGTCAGGAATTCTTCTCTGCTCAGGTTTGATGTTTTATTGGGCTGCATTTCCACATGCTGGACTGTTCTTTAATTACAGCCTATAATAGCAGGCTACCATCCACACAAAACCAGCTGAACAGGCTCCTTAAGTAGAACCTGGCTGGAAATGGCAGCAAGAAATCAGGGGGGAGTCCCTCACGTTTTAGTTGTAAATCTTCTCAAGTGGGGGTTTTGGAAGTGGCCCTCCCAAACCCAAGTCACGTCAGTGCAGCCTCTTATCTGGTTATGGTGAAAACGGGACAGGACGGGATGTAGAACTTGAGTGCTGCTTCTTGATAATTGATTGACTCATGGGTTTGCTTTTCTGCTGCTACAGAAAGTGAGCCGAGCAACAGGCCAGTGAGACAGTAGTGGTGTCAAGGAAGTCAGCTGACCTGCTGCCTTTGAGTCATCTGTGAGTAGATCACATGTAGCTTCCATCTGCTCTCTTGGGCCATGGGCTCGGCAGTGTGATGGAATGACGTGTTAATGCACTAGAAGCAGCATTTTTCTGTGGTCCCTGGACTCTTTGTTTGAGTGAAACTGTGAAAGTGAAAAATTGTGGCCTGGTGTTATGTGGGTCAGGCATTTCTTCTTCAGCAATTGGTGCTCTTTGTATGACTGCAATCATCATCTCCAGAATGTTGAAGGATTTTACTTGAGGGGGCACAAATACAAATACTAAGTACTTCAGTAACTACTACTGAAGAACACATCATGAACAAATATAGTAGCTGCTTGAGATGAAACATGCGTCACGGTTCATTAATGACGAAGAAACATGAGATCAGCATCTCCGTTATTCATGACTTCTTCCTTTAGACGTTCCTTCAAATGTTCGCAAGAGTTTGCACAATTAGTAACTGCTTGAGACAAAAGATTAGTCATGGTTCATTTATGATGAACGAACATGAGATCAGTATGTAACTAAAACTTAGTTTGAGTTTAATTAAGACACAAGTAATAGCATGCTATTGTTTGATTGGCTTTCTTACATTTTTAGATTAAATTAACTGTTTGTGAGTGCCCCTTAAGGAGACTTTCTGATGCCTTCTCCATAGATGCACATTTTGGGTCTTTTCAGGAGTGTTTAGACTGGCAGAACCACAGGTAAATGCAGAAGCTGTGTCTGGCTCACTGTGTGACCCACAGCCCCATGAGTGGATCCAAAAAAACTGGACCAAGAAATGGAGAAGGCTGCAGTCCTCAGAGTACTGGCTAAGCAGTTTGTTACGGTGGCAGCTTCCCTGGCACATCAGAAGTACTGCTCCTTCCGGGGCTGGCTGCAAGCAGACAGTCTGCACTTCCCCACCAGGTACATCTGTATACCGCCAGACTGCAATGCTGCACAGGCATTCAGTTCAGTGAATGGATTGTGAGAGCCAAGGAAGACAGTCTAGCAGGGTAGCGTTTAGGCTGGATGACCATTTAACAGCCCTGCCTACAGGAGCAAGTGCTGCTGTTTGTGCCACTCGCCCACACTGCAGTGCTGGCCCTCCAGACAGCAAAAGCCCGGATGGGAAATTCCAAGGATGTTGGCAGCCAACTTGTGCTGCAAAGCGTACAAGCGGCGAAGTAGCGTCAATCTCGTGCTAAGAGAGCTTTGTGAGTGAGTTGATTTATCATCCAGCCTCTTGAGTTCTTCAAGAGCCCCTAGCAGCAGAGAGCGGGGCAGAATGAACAGGACATGCCTCTGAGTAAAGTTTGTGTTTATCCCTCAATTACAGATTTCCGTCTGATAAAAATGCGTCGACCTGGCCGTGCTTACTAACAGGACCGAGTATGACTAAACCAAGCTGGTTGCATCATCACCATTTGATTGGTTGAGTTGCACAAAGGCGAGAGAGAACCGATGATCTGCGCTGATATAAATGAATTATCTGAAGAAAAAAAGGACGCATTCTATACAACATTCATTATTAGTAGAAACGCATATCGCAATGTATTGATGCATTCCCAATAACGTGGAACTCGGAAGTTTCCGGCTTCCTACTTGGAAAAAAGTATTCCAAAAGGAATTGATTTGTATTGCAAATTTACGCAAGTGAATGCTGGCGTGACACAGCGAATCTCCCAGACATGCTAGCGGAAATTGGCACATAGTAGATCATGATGTACACCATGTGCACAGTGAACAAGCATCTTCGGTTTTATGGCACTGTCGCTCTCCAAACCCAGCAATGCTTTTACTAAGCCAACCCTTCTGCGCTGGAAAATCTAAATGAGCTAGAACCGCTACTTAGGTGTGCCTCTTCGTGGTATGGGCCAGGTGCTGCCTGGTTCCTGTATTCCAGTGGAAAAGCTCAGTTAGACTTGTAAATGACATCATGAGGACTATTGTCTCACATGGCCTAAGCAGCATGAGGGGAAAATGGAATTGTGTGAGAATTAAATTAGAGTGGATTTGATTAGCACCCACATCTTACACTTTATAACTCACACAACTTTAGCTATAAGAATGTTATTTTGTAACAAATGGGCAGAACAAAATGTGTTGTTAGGGTGCTTAATTTTTGGCAGGGTAGAATTCTTTACCCTCAATGGCACCCAGATTTGTCCATAGATTCTCACGATGGGACCCCATAATGAAGTGGCTGGACTGATTTCTTGTTTGTTGTGGAGTCTGACCTCACATGACTGTTGTGTCACATGACGGTCCCCTCTGGTTCAGCTCTTCCCACAGAGTTGCATTCATCCGTCTCTCCCCACTGCAGGCGCATATGCAAACTATGCCACATTTACATGCACTGGCCACTGCTCAGGCAGGCTGCGTGCCAGCCTGCCGCCATGCCCGAAGCCCGCGTCACATCAACCCGCTTCCATTTTTCACATGGGGAACAGAGGAATCCCCTCTTTCTCTGAGCCAGAGATCAGGGCTCTTTGGGCGTATGGGCAGTCACTGGGCTGATGGGCAGTCACTGGGCTGATGGTTAAGGCTGATTTATACTTCTGTGGAGAATCTATGTCGTCGGTATCCGTGTAACCGCATACCCTACGCCTTATCTTACACGCACTTCCCCAGATATGTAAGTACAGGTATCAGGCTACGGTGTGGGGTACATGGCTTAGTGGCTATTGAAGGCATGGATTCTATGTAGAAGTATAAATCAGCCTTAAGGCATCTTTCAGTCAAGGTATGCCCCTGTGTAAATGGGGAGGAGAGTTTTTTCCAGAGGTGAGCCATAATGACAGTCATGACTATTGACCAGGCTGACTTAGGCCTGCTGAGCATATGATGTCTGTACTCACTTTACATGTCATGAAATGTTTCAAGTGGAGAAAACTGTGCTTGACATAAATTAGGCTGCTGTCTCTCCACAACACGTTGACTGAGCCATCAAAGGCAATCCACCTGCCTTCTGGAAAATCAACCAACCTATAAATGCAGACCACCTTCCCTGGTGCTCAGAGCATCCACCCTCACTGCTAGCCAACAGAAAACGGTAACCGGTGATGTGTGGAGCCGCTGATCTATCTCTGACCATTGTTGGCCATGATCTTGTCCGAACATGGACACCGCCAGCAGTGGGAAGCCACAATGAGGCGGAGTTATATGGGTCAAGAGCTATTTCAGTCTGGGATTTAGCTGGGAATACTTGTGGGACTGGGATAGCACGTGCTCTAGGTAGGTGTTTGTCAGAGTAGATGTGCAAACAAGGCGCAGTGTCTTTCGTCACTTGCTGCAATGCTTTAATGGAGCAAGTGGCATGTGTGATATCTGCCTGTGTCCTGGTAGCTAAAGCGCACCTCTGAGCTAGGAAACCAGGAACTAAGGGCAGGTGGTCTCGCAAGGGGCTTTCCGGCACCAACCGGGCAGCACTTGTCTCCCAAGTCGGTCTGCCAAGGCACCGGCGTCCCAGCACCTGTGACTCTTAATTCCAGTATAAGTCACAGACAAAAAAAGATCCTGGAATCGAAGGCTAAGGATCCAGTTTGGGATATGCGAGATCCTGCTGTACCTTATGGCGCTGGCTTGGAGGGGGGGCAGAAGTCGGGGAGGAATCTGAGGGTGCGGAGAGAACACCGGAACGATGACCGCAGCCGTTCCAGGCACGCTCCGTTTTCCGAAAGACGGGTGTCAAAGAGAGGCTGCGGGCAACGCGAGATTCAGAGGGGGCAACCACTGCAGCCCACCTACACAGCAGGTAGCCTCATGCTCCACAGAAGTCCCATTTATAAGTGCAGAACCCAGACCTTTTTCTAGTAGCGTCTCTCTAATGAGGAACAGGCTGAAGAGAGACAGCTGCTTGCACCACATGGTATATCACCGAATGTCTAGTTTTGGAGTAATGCCTTCATTTAGCATTCAGCAACTGCTTGTCAAAGTCTGCTTTGGCTCCTACCTTGTGCTGCATGAGCTTAGTTCAGGTGTGTCAGAGAATGGCCAGAGAAGTTAGCAGATGTGAGAGCGAGACAGAGGTCAAACCGGTTCCCGATCTCCACAATCTCAGGTGACCTCATCGCCTGCGCCAGCTGATTTGGGGGAGGGGGGGGGCGATGAGGTCATTGTTTGTTCTTTGTGTTTGTGGACCACACAGAGGTGGTGATTCATGGCCTGCTTTTATCTCTGGTTGCGATGTGGTACATTACCTCATGCTCAGCCCATTTGTGTTTTAAGGTCTGTCTGGTAAGTTCTTTGGCAGAATAGGCATCTGCAGTGCCGGTGCTTAGTGTTTGGACGATGGCACGGTTAATGTACTCTCAGAGAGATGGGCGCAGCACGTATGAGCTGGGGTGTTGTAAGGTGGGGGAAAGCTGGGACGATTCCAGGGGCCCCTGAGTGACTGCCGCTCTAAAAAATTTGGAACATAATCTGATTGATCAGGGTTGAGGGCCCAGTATAATATGCTTTCAAGGGCTCCCCGAAATCTTTACCGCTACCCCTGTGTATGAGCAGTGGTGTGGTGACTTTTGACTTTAGGTGTGTCATTTGCACAACTTCTTATTTTGATTTTTCCCTCTTGGCACTAGAAACAGATAAAAAAATAGTCCAAAGGAGATATTGTACTGTCAGATCATACTGATGGTGTTTTTTTTTTTCCACTCCCTGCGATTGATACGACCGTTTTATTACTCTTCCTTTGTTTTATATCGAATAGTATCCTGTGTCCAGGCTCATGACAGTAAGGGGAAGAAATGAACAGCATGAATCTTCCCCTCAAATGGAGAAAATTAGGAAGCTGTCTGAAAGGAGAAGCGGGGTGCTTCTTTGTTTCTGCTGCGACGCACGTTTCTCCTTGTTTCCTCATGGGCCTCGGGACAGAAAGCAGAGCCACCTGCCAGGAGGCGCCTTAGCGCGGTGCCATCACGGCAGTGTCGCGCTGAAGCCCACCGTCGTCCCCAGCCTGCTGCTCTCTCCGAAAATGACAAGGAGGGCTTGCAGGGGACCTGAACAGACAGGGACTCCTGCGGCAGCGACAGCATCTACAGAATTACCACTGGTGCGACCGAGCGCGTCAGCCGCTTAGGAAGATAATCGGAAAGGACAGCAGTGAGGAGAAGGAGATTTATTTGGATTTAATTGCGATGGCAATTTGCTGAGATGCGTAGCTAGTGCATTTTACGCAGCTACGGGATAGAAAAAGGCTGACTGAGTGTAACGCGTGTATTGCTTACGGCGTTCAGGTGGTGGGACTACATCTCACGGTGGTGCCCCAACAGGACACTGAACACAGTGCTGGATGAGTTTCTTGGCTGGAGCATTTCAGAAGCTTCCCATCACATTCTGACAAGTGTGCCAGGCAGCAGCATCCCATTAGGAGTAAGGCAGAAACCTGAAATGGGGAACCTGCTTCCTTCACATGCTACTGGTGCCATTCTAAAGGAAAGAACTTTGGAGCAACTTTAACTTTAGAGTTAATTTTCTACTAAAGAGTGAATCGGGGCACAGTGCCTGTATTCCAGGTAGAGCTCATTTAATTAAAAACAAAACTTCATAAATGGTCCTACTCCTCTAACTCAACTGGTTTATTCACCATTAGCAACATCCAGAGGCATGGAAGCACAGGGTAAGGCATATATGCCCTCTGTAGTTATGACATGGAACAGGATGGGTTTACTCTTATCCTCAGCAGCTGGATGCTGCTGACTAAAAATAAACAGGGTGTCTTGGACCAGGACTCCTGTACAAATAGAGGAAGACCTGAGCAAAGTTACCAGCAGCCCTACTGTCTTCTTTTCCCTGTACTTATACCTGCAAGGTAATATTGCTTTGACGTATTTTCAACTGGCGTCATCTCGGGTGTAATGACCAAAAGTTCCTTTATGTCAGTTTCTGATGTAGTGAAGGTCACGTGATCATCGTCACGATACTCCCTGTCTGGCTAAAATTCTGAGCACCAAATGCAGTGCAATGTGTTGTTTCATTGAGCATGGAAACGTCTGCCCACCCTGCTGGGGGGATGGTCTGTGATGCTGCCTAACAAGTAGTGATCGTTATGGCAACGGCCTTGCACTCCATTGTGTAGCACTGGCTCAGGACCACTGTAGCCATGTCAGGCAGACTGGCAGGCTGGCTTTAGCCGTGGTCTGCGGGATGCCAGACGTCTCATTACGGAGACGGCCAACTTGGCCTCTCCTGAAGCAAAATGCTGCCCCCTGCTTTCTCTACCTGCTCGCCTGTGGGCTTGTCCCCTGCCCTACTTGTTTGTCTGAATCCCCAGCTCCTCTCACCTCCCTGACTTATTTCCCTTTGTCTGCTAAAGTTGGCCTGGGGTGCATTATGTTACCCTTCATTGTGTGGTATAATGAACATTAACCCACTGTGTGCCCCAATGGGACTGGTGTAGTATAGGCTAAGGCCTGCTCCAAATCTCATTAAAAGCCTTTTTACCCCATTGACAAGACCGAGTGTGCGTGAGTGAAAGTCGCCACGTCCTGATTGGATTATCCCGCTTGGCAGCTGTAGCCTGCTAGGGGGCTTTGCATGCAGATAAACTGACACCCAACCTAAATGGCATTAAAGGCAGGCAGGAGCTATGACTTGAACTAGCGTCGCCCTGCACTAAATCCCACCAGCTTCACTCCTCCGTTGGAGTGGGAAAGGATCCAGACCAGTAACTGAAACGGTAGCTGGTTCAAATTCCAGTTTGGGACGTGCTGTTATGGAGAGGAACACACTGTTGCAAACTTGCTTCAGTCATCAGTATCAGTAGGTCATGTGTATATAGATGTCATGCTTTGAGCAAGGTGGGACAGCGGGTATAACTGCATGCTGGATTTGGCCCCCTTGTGTGCTCCACTTGTTGATGAAGGTTGAATGGGGCACCACTGGTTTTTCTGCACTTTGCCCCTGGTTTGACCCTTCACCTCTGTATGGTGTGTTTAGTAAGCTTTGCCACTAATGGGCCACCCTGCTGATATCACTTTGCTTCTAACCCAATCTATGGATACCGCCGTGCTGCCAGAATGCCATTCTGTTCCTGCCCCTATAACGTGCCCAATCTGCTGATACGCTCACTCCATAGATGTTCTAAAAGCCTCCACAGCAGTTTTGGGAGCAGGCATCATGTTTGCAATGATGAGCAAATAGCTCAGGAGGGATGTTGCTGGCCCTGGTTCTTTCACCCCCCAGGAAGGGCTTGACACGCCCCCAGTCACACCCCCCCCCCCCCCCCCCCCCCCCCCCCCCCCCCACCCCCCCCCCCCCCGCCCACGGGCAAGGCCGGTCGCCGCAGG